>JADBJO010024119.1:7500-25594 GCA_016801955.1 Conus betulinus | reverse complement strand
AAGCAACAGACTGAAGAACAGCTGAAGAAACGTCCATGTTCTTCCGACAATGGAACCAAAAAAACTTCAAAACCACAAAATGATCTCGCGCGCGTTTTCCAGCATGGCCGGAAGATCGTGACAGGTCAAGGTCGAAAAAATAGGGCCCTGCGGACTAGTCCAAAACCCAAGCAAAAAAGCCCAACAACCAAACTTTCGACAGAATAATCAGCACTTCTGTTATTGATTAAAAGGGTTAATGAACAATATCAAAATAGAATGAAAATGAAAAGTACAAGCACAATACCAAAGATGACTGAACCCTTCCAATATACAAGGGCAAATAGCAACAACAACAAAAGTTATGTCTTCAAGCGACCCCAAGCCTACCGTAAACTAGGTTAGGGGGGCGTCTCCAGAGTGGAGCACTCATTGTAAAAGAGAGATGGACAGGCAGACGCTAAGACAGGCAGACAAATTGACAGACAAAAAACATAACTCAAGGAAAAAGCCCTGAAGAGTATACAATATGCAGAACATGACTCAAAAACTACACACATGTCATGAGAGTTACATAGCTTGAAAAATCCAATTCACAGATCATCAGTGTACCGCTCAATTCACCCAGTTGTTGACCAAAGATGAACATCTTAGTGTTCAATATCATACATTGAACTCTAAAGAGAACAAATTTCTTTTCAAGAAGAAAAAGTTCTTCTTAGCAAATAGAATGAGTACATAAAAGAAAAAAAGAAGAAAACTGCAAAAAGAAACGTCTTTGACACTACTGAAATCACTGATGAAGTTAATAGCCAAACAAAAATATGCTAAACCTGCCAATGTATGAAAATTGAAAGAAAGGACAAAAAGTCTACAATCACTGTCTACACTGTTGTTGGACAAATATCTTCATGGCGCGCTTTTGCTTCACCAGGGAAAATGTTCCCAGAACGGACAGACAGTTCAGACATGGACCTCTGGCTGCTGGCTGTGGCTCGGCTCCCCTGCTGGTGCGGTGATCTCCCAGGAGGACCTCTGGCAGTGTCAGCCCCAGAGCCAGAGCTCCAGCCGCCACCTGAGTCTCTGGGATCATGTCCGTGGTGTGGACATGTGGCTGCCCCTGGACTTCCTGGAGCTGTCTCGCAACCCAGCCCTGCTGCTCTCTGCTCGTCGCTGTTGCCTGGGCAGGTCCTCCTACCTGGTGCGTTTCCCCGGGAGCCCTGGGAAGACTGGCCTGCCCACTGCCTCTGGTCCCCACACAGGTCGTACAGGTCGTCAATGGGGGCCACATCCCCCGGAGTGTGGGTCGTCATGAAGACCCAGCCGCTCCGCATCCAGGCCTGTTGGCAGACGTCGCGGTCATCCCTGACCACCATTCGGAGAGCATAGGCCCTGGGGGCAAATCCTCGGCAATCACCAGCGTGTGCCACGTAGTTTGCGCCGTGAGTAAATCACCTGCTCTCTGATGCGCCTGGAGATGAACTGCACAATAATGCCATGGGGGGAGTCTCTCTGCTGCTTCCTCCCCAGCCTGTGCACAGCCTCTATGTCCTCCCGCTGGACCTTCACCTGGAGTTTCCTGTTGAAAAGGTCCAACACTGCCTGCTCACAAGCCTCCTGCGACTCATTCGCCTTCCTCCTCCACACCATGCACACGCAGGTTGTTCCTCCTATGGTAGGCAGCTGTGTCCTCACTCTTTCTGTCAGCAAGCTGAGCCAAAACGAAGGCATTATCACACTTCTGGAACAGATCTGTCTCCCTCTCTTTGCCTCAGCCACCTCTGTTCTTAAACTATCATTTGCCTGTTCTAGCTGGAAGACCTTGCTACGCAGGTCCTCAACAGTGTCTGTCAGTTTCACTAATCTCGCTCCATTTGCACCTATTTCACTCAACACCACCGTCTAACGTTCTCATCAGTTCAGCATTAGAAACACTCTTTTGATGGGAGATAACTTCGTGCTCTATACTTCAACGCTACCATCTAAAAGGGCGGTCGTCTCCCTTTGGCAGCCATTGTTTCCGCTCTGTTAACAAATGCGAACTGTTTCAGTCTTTCCCTGACAGATGTTGGCGTACTTACAGTCAGGCTGGCAAGCTTACTTTTCTTTCGTGATGTAGGGGTAGCTGATAACTAAGAAGTATCAGATGCACTGGTGTGAGGCGAACTTCACACTAGTCTTAGCTTCCTTTCTTCTCCTCTTTCTGCCTCCTGGTTTGGTCATGCCGGCTACCAAAACAAAACATAGCCAAGTCCTGCCACGGTCATAATCTGCCAATTATCTGCCTGAAACTTTGCGCGCGGCTACACAGACATCTTAGTGTACGTTTGGTGATGGGTAATTTGTTTTTTATAAGCTAAAACTGACCATTTCATCAATTAGCACAATCGCGTGTGTGCAGCCGCCATGAGCGGAGTTCACTCCCTGGTTGTTTATTTGTTGGTTTGCGCATGGTTTTGCATTAATATATTGTTATATAGCAGATATTGTTATATTATAGATCAGATGAAGACAGCCACCATGAAGCCCAGAACTGCTGCTGATCCAGTGAACATCAGTAGCATCTGTCCAGGTGTGGACTATCTCATCAATCAGAACTACACACAGCACATGTTCCTGCAGGTCAATGTGTCAGACTGTGAGAACAATCTACCACAGTACACAGCACACCAGGGAGTGGTGTATGGGGTGTGTGGAGACTCCACCTCTTTCTGTAAAATGGCTGTGCAGAGCATGCTTGTGGGTCTACGTGTTGAAATAATACGTTTTGAATATGGATGTGATTCCGGTCAGTGGGAAACACGTGCAGACTGCAGCTGTATGGTTTGTGGATTTACCGTTTGCTGCGACTGCCATTCCACTGAAGAAATGGTTTTTGACATTTACATACGCAAAAAATTTGCATTTGTTTAGCAGGAACAGCCCTATGATTAACATGAATATCACATCCATAGTTGCATCTGGTGTCATCATGACATGGGTTATGGAGTACGCTGGGTTTGTTGCGATACCACAATATGTGCCCCAAAAAGGGCGACCCATGAATAAGACACTGGAAGTAGCGACTAACTATGCTGTACTTAGTATTCGACAGTCATTGACCAATATTATAAAGTCACCAGGTAATGAAATTGAGGTCGTCTACAGATACACAAACACAAGCAATCTACAGACTATTCATATAGATTTAGCATCGGAGACAGTTTCTATATTCTTTGTGTCGTGCTTTCAAATCGTTTATCGCCATCGCCATCCCGTTATGGACAGGTGATATTAAGTTATATTTTTCTGTTATATCTAAAAGTGATGGGCCGCAAAAGCTGCCCAGTGGTTTGTTCAATTGTTCTGCTGGTGATTATACTAAATACCAGGATCATCTGCACTGCAATTTGAAGGCAGAGTGTGAAGATGGACGGGATGAAGTGACAGAACACTGTCCATTCAGCAGTCCGGGCTGTCAGGGCTTGGTGGCTTCACGTAACAAATGCTATGCGTGCATAAAAGCACATACACGACATTATCTGGGTCTATCACAATATGAATGTCAGGCAAGAGGTGGGAAGCTGGCTTCTATAAAAACCAAAAGGGGAAACGAAGAAGTCTTTTCATTTATTTTAAACATGTTGCAAGATTCAAGGTGGCTGTTGGGTTGACATCAGGTGGGGTCACGAAGCCTTCATGTATCGCAAACTAATGATATGGTCTGACAACACTGTGGTCTATAACATTGATCATTTTCATGATAATAGAAATTATAGATACAAGCTAGCGGGAAACGTCAAACATTATAGTCTTGACACAATGTGGTTTTACTCGAGAGGAACTTTCAGTTCCTGTAGTTCTGTGTGAAATCAAATCGCAAATTGTCAGTATATTTTCCCCTCGTATTGCACTAGCTGGGTATTTGCGACTTCGTTTATCTCTAGAAACACTCAACAGCCTTTATATGTAAGTGCGAGTGGTCATTTCATTCATCAATTCTTGTTGTACAAGCATAATGGTTATTCTAGAAAAACAGCGACGATACAGTCTCGAATATTGGTAGACACGATCAATACTGCAGTGTTTAATTCCAGTAAGGTCGCCGACATCATGTTTAACTGTGATAATGATATCACGACAGTGCGTTTCACTCTGGTATGTGACTTTATAGAGGACTGTCCAGACACTAGTGATGAGTCATTCTGTCAACATTCCACATGTCCTGGCTTTCTGTGTTTGAATGGTCAGTGTGTGTTGGACAGTCAACGTTGTAATGAATACTCTGACTGTCTGGATCACTCTGATGAGAGCCACTGTCTAAACAACACACACGTCACCCATTATGAACATAAACATGGCTTACACCTTAACTTAGATGGTACTGGCTCCTTCACACTCTCGGCAGACGATCAGAGAGGACGAGCCATGTCCTAGACAGTCATTACCGTTGCACAGCAGAGTGGCTGTACTGTCTCCCTGTCTACACTCGGTGTAATGGATTGTCTGACTGTGTTTATGGAGAAGAAGACGAACAAGACTGTGAGAGGGAGACCTGCCCTGGATTCTATCAGTGCCGAGATTCCACAGTGTGTGTGCATGGAGATCATCTGTGTGATGGCTGGGGGCAGTGTCCACAGCGGGATGATGAACTGATGTGTGACATGATGACCTGTCCTGAAGGCTGTCTGTGTCAAGGTCATTCTTTCTGGTGCAGTACAACATTTCTGCCTGATCTTTTCCCTGAACTTCGTTACTTAGATGCCACAGGTACAGGAATGTCGTTAACAGATTTGAGGAAAAATGTTTTTTTAGTTTTATTGATTTTGTCTGACTGTTCCCTTTTTCAATATATCTCAAGTATAAAGCTTGCTAACTTACAGTTTATTGACCTTTCCAATAACGACTTAAAAACACTTCATTTGGATCATATTCTTAAATTATCAAACCTGAGAACCCTGGTCTTAGCAAACAATTCACTTCATCAGATTACATATACACTGGGGAAGCATGTCGACTACAAAATGGGACGACTGAGTCTATCAAAAACGCATTCTAATATTGTCAACACCTTATTGTCTATATACTTATCTCAGGCAGAATGGTTTAATGCATCTCTTTCTTCTGTACAGACTATTACGTCCACGGGCTTTAAAACACACACCACGACTGACTGAAGTCGATATACGATGGAATCCACTTGAAAGTTTTCCTTGGGAATCCTTGTCAGAGGCAGCTCATTTAAGAATTGTTTTTTCCTCAGATTACAGATTTTGCTGTGAGAATCTGTTTCGTCGTCAACGTTCAACCAAACTAAAATGTCGAACACCTCACACCGTCCTTCCGGCGTGTAACACGCTGTTACCATCTGAGTTACATAGAACGCTCTTCTGGTTAACTGGCTCTCAGCCATAGTGGGGAATTCAGCTTGTTTCTTAGCGTCGTTTGCAGTCAGAGAACTATTTGAGAGGAGCTTTCTGGCAGCCATCGGGCATTTGCAGTTTGCTGAAATATGTATGGGAAGTCATGTGGGTGTTACGATTGTAGCCGACAAAATATTGCATGGACATTACATGCAAGCAGAAAGGGAATGGATCAACAGCACTCTCTGCAAAATAAGTGGTTTTCTATGGTTTGTGTCCAGTGAAGTGTCTGCTTTCGTCAACTTGTTGACCAGTTTGAATCATTTTATTCTCCTTTGCTGTCCTGGTGAATCAGAGGGACTAAGCAAGAATTTTACAGCTTCTGGTCTCTCTGCAGCCTGGATAGTGGGGACTGTGTTGTCAGTGATAGCGTTTCTTCCTGGTTTGTCCCACTAGGGTCTACATGGACAGTCGGGTCTCTGTCGTCTGGCTGTCTCCACTCGTTTTAATGAATCCCAGACGTTCAAATGGTTTTACAGTTGTTGGAATCATCAATTTCATGTTGTACTTCGTCATGGTGGGTTTTGATTGCTATTATCTACAAACGAATACCGAAGTAGAGAATCAAACTCGATCCTTCTAAAAGGTCGCTTTATTTTTCAAGTCATCTGACGACAAGGATTGCTGTCACAAACGCTGTTTCCTGGCTGTCATGTGGTCTGGCGATGATGATGACTCCAGCTGGTGTCACTGTTGTAGACAGGATCCAGGAGGCCATGGTTGTGTTTGTGTTACCACTTCACTCTGCCCTCTGTCCTTTCTCTATCTGTGGACTGTGGCTGCAGAACAACGGGGACAAGTGCAGGAACAGAAAGTGCTGAAACTGTTAAAATCACGAGTTGCCTTTCCACCAAAACACACACAAAAAATAAGGCAACGCACACGCGTCATACTTAAATACAAACTAATGGATCAAAGACTATAATTCTTGAGTAACTGTTGCTGCCATAGTCCCTTAGTGGCATATCGCTGCAGCGTGTGTTGCTCACAATGCCTGTCTTAGACATGCATAAAAGAGACAGAACAAAAGCAGGTTCTACACTATCCATCACCTGCCGGACACATAGATGAGAGACACAAAGAATATCAGAAAGCCTGATGTGCTCTTTCCATCACCTACCACACACATATGGTAAGACACACGGGACAGGCAAGAAACGTTGCCTTTATATGCACACATGCACATACGAAAAACACACAGAGCAAAGCAGGGATTCAAATCTATCCATCGCGCAGCACGCACGTAAAAAAGAACACACAGACACAACAGGGAAACGTTCAAAAAGAAACAGATCGCCCATTGCATGCTCGATGAAAACACGCGCGCATCAAACTGGAAAAATGTACACCTCTCTCTCTCTCTCTCTCTCTCTCTCTCTCTCTCTCTCTCTCTCTCTCTCTGGGGCTCTGCGAATTGTTGTTAATTGTGGTAGACATAGACAGAATTCCGTTTCCAGAGTCTGCAGACAAGTGTGTGATTATCAATGCCTTCTGCTGCCATAGATTTTCGAGTTGTTTGTGGTCGCTTTTTTTCTTGCCAGTCTACATCGGCTTCATGACAAAGCGGGCTACAGAAAAGGCCAGTCTGCCTCTCGCCATTGTGAACACTGCGACACGGAGGAGACGGGGTGATACCTTAGGACTGCTCTTGTCCCTGTTTGCTCTGGAGCAGTTTGCTCCTTCGAGGTGGTGGCATGGAATCTAACCCCAGCACCCAAACCCTCTTCATAGCAGAGACTCCGCGCGCCAGGCTCGACTCCACAGTGGAGGATCTCTCCGGGGAGTCAGTCTGGACAGATCCAACGACTCTCATACTTCTGGGCCTTCATCTGTCGCCACAGAACCACGATTATCTGAGGATTCGGTACTGACTAATTACGGCAAAATGATGTTGACTATGTGTACTGCACTGGATTGGTGTATTCTTCATGGTTTGTGTCATGGCGACCGTCAAGGTTGCTACACGTACGTTTCAGACCATGGATGCCGTGTAAAGGATTACTTTGTTATGTCGTGTGGTTTTGTTTGCATGATTGTGTGAGTCATGTGAGTTACGAGTGTCTGAGAGATTGGATTCTGATCAAATGCTTGTGGAACTGATTTTGAGTCACGGCAGGGAAAATGTCCATCCGGAACTAAGTCCTGAGTACAGTTTTACTTTGGAAAGGTTTGTATGGAATGAAGACCGTGCTGATGTGTTTACGAGTAATATTTTCGCGCAACAGATTCAAGAAAAAAAAACAAAACAGATATGCAGTTTAATGTTATTGATGTCAATGTATATGAAGTGTTGAATGTTTTTTTTTTTTTGTCGCGGTTCACCTGGTTAAGGGTGACCAATGACGAGGTGCGTGGGAAGAGGAGGACCCGCAAGTACCTGACCTCAAGCGCACAAAATCACACACCCGGGCAAGAGATAGACAAACCACAACATTTATTCACATTCTACAGATTGATGAGAGATGAAGAGACGGGGCCCTAACTAACTAGATAGAACAGTGATGATACTAAATCCCCCACTCTAGCTCAATACAGCACCAAGGAGGACCTAATCACCCCCACCTACCCCACACTACTGAAGCCTGCGGGGGGGGGGAAAGGGAAATGTGGACAATGACAATCACATAAGAAAAAAAACAGTCTTAAAATCTGTTTTTTAGAAAAAAAAAAGAAAGAAAAAAACCTAATGGCCTGTCAAAAAAAAAAAAAAAAAACCCCAAACAGTTCATTTCTCTGGCACCTTTCTGCCTGCTTCTGTCCTGTTCTGTCCTTCTGGAGGCTACCCTGAGTCCAGCACCCCCGGCCCACAAAACCCTCAACTCAGGCACGCCCCCCACTCACTGCAGTCGCCTCATGATGTCATGTCAGGACAGGCGAGGAAGTGCCGCCATCACAATCAGGACCATCCCAGGTAGGTTCCAGGGCGGCAGGCTGTGTTGACGTCTCGGCCAACAGGAGCAAGGTCAGGCGTGGATGAACAGGTGGTGAGGCAGATGAAGACCCCGGAGGAGAAGGCAGAAGGAGAAGGAAAAGGGAAGTGCTGCACATTATACAGTGGATTCAGGATGAGCACACCTATAATGGACTGGGCGGCGGGAACGAGGGGCCAAGAACGGAAAAAACTATAGAAAAAAAAAAAAAAAAGGAAGGAGGGGGAGGGGAGGACATGAAGAACAAGGGGGAGATGGAAGGTTAAAAAAAAGAAAAGAATATATATATATATATATATATATATATATATATATATATATATATATAGAAAGAGAGAGAGAGAGAGAGAGAGAGAGAGAGAGAGAGAGAGAGAGAGAGACCTTTTTTTATGTTTATGAACAGAAATAAGTAATAAAATAATAATGATAATAGAATAAATAAAGGAAATAGAAAAAAAAATAACGATATAAATAAAAGAGATAATAATAAAAGCAGTTATACGTTAGCGTCGCTGACTCCCGGCTGGAAGTCGTGGGTTCGAATCCCATCAGAGTCATGTGGGTTTTTCTGCCCCGACCGGCTCCTACCCAGAGTTGAGTTTGCTGCGGACTCAGTTTTGGAAGACTGGGACCCACACAGTCGAGTTTCATCCACTTTATGGATGTATTTCTGAGAGCGTTGCCCAAATTTCCTGACCAACACTGCAGGTGCCTGTATCTCTCGGGCTTGGTTGACCCCGGGATATATTATGAAAGGAAGCGTATAGTACAGCCCTGTCATGTAGTCGCAGACCGAAATGGAAATCCGTATCATCATCTTAATAATCATCCTCATTCTCATCGATCAGCATAAAGAAAAAAGTATCAAATTCAGAGGGCCATTCATGCCCTGCTCTCATGGTGACCTCAATTTCGATGTCCTCTCCACGTCTGTGGCCTTGGTTCGGTTCCGTCGGGGTCACCGGTATCGGCGAGTCCATAGGGGCTGTCGTTGGACGGACGTGGTGGTGCCCTCCGGAGGGAGAGCTCACTCACGCGGCTCCGCGACTAAGCAATCATTGTCGTCAGTAGGGGGTCTAGTAGTAGGTGGTGTCCTGCGTATGTTAGATCAGAACAGGCGCCACTGAACACCACCGAAGTGACTCGACAGCAGTGCAGTGTCTCCTCCGGTGGGTTGCCTCTTGACGACTTGACATTGACTGCTCCCTGTGAATTGCCGGTGCCGGGGGCTGCGGGCTGTGGCTGTGAATATATATATATATATATATATATATATATATATATGTGTGTGTGTGTGTGTGTGTGTGTGTGTGTGTGTGTGTGTGTGTGTGTTATAATTAGTAAATAAATAAATAAATGAATGATGATTTTTAAATCTAAAAAGTGTGTGTGTTCTTTGTTAAGGTGAATAATCAAAAATGAATATCATGATAATAGACTAAATGAATAAAATACCTGTTTAACAATATAAATGATAGCAATGACAATAAATGTACTTATACTACTACTAAGGGGAAAAAACAATATATAAACACTCAAAAAGGGGGGGGGGGGGGGGAGAACAGCAAGAAGAAAGAGGAGATGGAAGGTTAAAAAATGTAATAATGATAAGATAATAATATAATGATGATAACAATGATAATAATAAAAAGAAGAAGAAGGATGATAATAATAACGATGATGATGATTGTTTTCAATAAAAGTTTTGTTTGTTTGTTTTTAATAGAATCATCATCATCATAATCATCATCATCATCATCATCATCATAGTAACAACATAATGAGAAGGAGAAGAAAAAGAAGAAGAAGAAGAAAAGATTGAATAAATACAATAAGAATATGTTTGCTTTTTTTTTTTTTTTTTACAATATTCATAATAATAATGATAATAAAGGTACTAATACGAATACCTAAGGGGGAAAAAACAACAACAACAACAACAACAACAAAAAGGGAGGGGGGGGGGGACGGCGGCAGGAAGAACAAGAGAAGGTTAAAAAGAAATATATTGTAATAATAATAATAATAATAATAATAATAATAATAACAATAAAAAAATGAAAAATAAAATAAATAACAGTAATAATAATAATAATTATGATGATGATGATAATTATTATGATAAAGACAACTTTTGTTAAGTTTGTATAAAAAATATAATCATCAAAAATAATAGTATGAAAATTATGATAACAAAATAAAGAAATGAAACAACAAAAATGTTAACAATATTCACAAAAGTAACGATAACGATAATAATAATAATAATAATAATAATAATAATAATAATAGTAACAATAATAATAATAATAATAATAATAATAATAATAATAATAATAATAATGAATACTTATATAGCGCCTATTCTCGGCTAAAGACCAAGCTCCAAGCGCTTTACAATCCACACTCGTTTACACAACGGGCTGCCTACCTGGGTAGTGCCGACTGAAGGGCTGCCAGCTGGCGCTTCATTCAGTCGTTTCCCGTGTCATCCAGTCAACATCGTTCACTCAATTCCCTTACTTCCATCATTCTTTCCATTTCTCACGCAGGTTGCATGCTATGGTCATCCATACCAACGGCCAAACTGGCCTGCTCTTCCGAAAGTTGGTGATGGGATTTTAAGTGTGTGCAAGATGTTATGCGTGCGGTTTATAGTCTCTCGTTCGAAGGGACTGTTTGGTCAAATGGAGTCAGAATCAATGTTAAATCCGAGGGGAAAAAATCCCCGTGTACTGAAACGGCCCAGCGGAGATTCGAACCCGCAAACCCCCGGATCACGAGTCAAGCGCTATACCAACTGAGCTATTCCGGTTTATACTAATGCTAATACTAAGGTGAAAAAAAAACCGACAAAAAGAACAAAGCAAAAAAGGGGGAGGAGTGGGAAGGGAGGACAGGAAGAACAGAAAGGAGATGGAAGTTTAATATATATATATATATATATATATATATATATATATATATATATATATATATATATATATCACAAATAAAACTAGAGAGCCGGCAAGAACTCCAAAAACGCTCAACCGAAAAGGGAGCGACATAAGTTTACAAGTATGATTAAAAAAGGAGATTAAAAAAACAACAAAATTGTTTCTCGTCAGCGTGTTCATTGTTAAGACGCCCCTCGAATTTCAAAAATGCTCAATCACTTGGGAGAAACATCTGTTAAAATTGGATATTAAGCATTGTGTGTGTGTGTGTGCTTGTGTGTGTGTGTGTGTGTGTGTGTGTGTGTGTGTGTGTGTGTGTGTGTGTGTGTGTGTGTGTGTGTGTAATTTTTTTAAAAGAATATTAAAATAAATCATTTTAAGCAATAAAATAAACTATGAAAAAACTATAAAAAAAAAAATAAAAGTTTTTTTTCTTTATTGAAAATAAATAGATAATTAAATAGACAAATAAATAAACATAATTATAATGATGATGATGATGATAGTGATGATGATGATGATAGAATAAACAAATGAAACTGAATTTTGAACAATATCAATATAAGTAATGATACCAAAGTTACTAATACTAATACTAGGGTGTGTGTGTGCGTGTGTGTGTGTGTGTGTGTGGGGGGGGGGGGGGGGTATTATAAAAACACAAAACAAGGGGAAAAGGGGGAGGAAAGGACAGGAAGAACGAAAAAGGAGATGGAAGGTTAAACAAAAAATACATATATGGACGAAAGGCCTAGGAGCAGGCAGTACAGGTGCATCTGCCTTCGAGAGGGATTACGATGGTTTCCTCAGGCAGCTGGAGAAAGGTTTTCATGTTTATAAAATATTTTCTTACTCCATTTTCTTCATCGTCAACACCCCCCACCCCCACCCCCCACGACCTCTTCTACTCCCCTCCCCCAACACTCCCCCCACCCACCCTTCCATCCACCCACCCCTCCCCTACCCCGCACGTCAGTGCACGCACAAATTTCTTGCTGGTCGAGGTGTTCAAGTAGATGTTCGGGAGTTGGTATTCTCTTCTGTTCATGGGCAAGACAAGCCATTGTGAAACTGATCTCGCCATAAAACTCCCAGATATACGTTGCCTTCACTTTAAAGCCATCTTTCATGTCACCTCTTTGATTCAAAGAGGAGACACCCTATCCTTCGTGGAAGCCTTTTAACGGCTGAATAAGACAGAAATGCAGGTGCTGCGACGTGTGTGGTCTGTCAACATTGTCTAATAACTGCATACACTTAAATCAGCTCTTCCACAGGGCGCAAACGCTTATGGAAAACCCATAGCAGCCATAAAGCTTGACGAGAGAGAGAGAGAGAGAGAGAGAGAGAGAGAGAGAGAGTGGATTGTTAAAAAGTCGAGTTGACCCTTCAGGCTGTTGATCTCACCTGTATCGTTCAATGGATCCTCCATCTGAGAATGAAAGGTTTCCCTTATGTTAAATATTTTTGCATCATGATTTTTTTGTTGTTTTGTTTTTTTTCAGCAACTTATTTCCTTCCAGTGTTGTCTTAGTGTTTTCCTTATTGGCCTTTTACTAGCTGGTTTGGGGCGCCTTCGGATTCGGTTTCTGAATCCCTTGTAGTGAGAATACCACAGAATTATAGACTGCTGTGAATCTCCATTTGGTGCCAAGAGAACATTGACTCGACGAAATTTTCCAAAGATAAATCTGATTTAACGATATGCTAAGTATCTCCTAAACATCCGAAATAAATTACCATTTATCAATGTGGATGATAAAGGTTACCATATGTTGTATTGGTGTAAGTCCGAATCTGTAATCTATTGCTCACTTTTTAAAGTCATTTTTAATCTCTGTGTTACAACTTCATATTCGGATGTATAAGCAAGGACGTTTTTAAAAAAAAAAAAAAGGAAGCGAGTCATGAACTAATAAACACAGCGTTCGAGTGTTAATTTATGATGTGTTACAATAATAAGACTCTAAAGAAGACGGACACCTCATGCCAACAACTGAGCCATTAAACAAGACTTAAAACAATAAGCGCAGAGAAGCCCTTGTTACTTGCGCTCTTTTGCTGGTGGTTGTCTGTCCAGCAAAAAAAAACTTCTGGGTAGAAACGCACTGCTGCAGAACTGTCAACTCTTTAAGCCGATCGCTTCGTGAACTACTTCTAATCATTTCTCGTTCTCTTGTAAACGAAACACTGATTTCAGTAAACTTAGACACCTCAAGCTACTACGAGTGCATCAGACATCAAAACCTAAGAAATGATTAATTACGTAAACGAATAAATAAACAATCAGACCTTGCAAATATGGGTTGGCTGTCGGCAGAGAAGGACTGTGGAAAATACATAATAACGGGTGTAGGGAAGGTGGCTAAGAAAGAGAACAGGGACATGAAATCAGAGAGAGAGGAAGGGGGGGGATAAAGTTGTTGGGGGGAAAACGTGGAAGTAGGGGAGGGAGTGGAATGGAGGACTTGTGGTCATCATAGCGATACTAGTAACGTCACTACTGGTGCAGCAAACTAGTGCTACTTGTACTTCTACTATTACTGATACAACTACTGCTACCACCACGGCTACTCGTCCTCCTTCTCCTCCTCCTCTTCCTTCTTCTTCCACAAAATACTACATTCTTCACAGCAGTTTGAGAGGAGCGTGTTTATCCCTTTACCCCTTAAGCTCAGAGCGTGATGTACGACCTGCGTACTTGTAAACGGCTACAAACACGATTCCCTTTGCCAGGAGACAGGAGACCAGGTAACTTGTCCGTTTAGCCGTGGTGAACACGATATCTCTGGAATGCACATTTAAGGCTCAGTAAAATCACCTGTGCAGGCACTTGGGCCGAAGAAGCTTATTTCGAACACAACATTTGCCATGGTACAGCCGGTAACGAGCAAACACTGAGCCGTGTGTTCTCTTCGGTTGAAATGCAGAGCTGAGGTCTCTAAATGTAAATTGCCGTGGTCTTTCTATCCCGCTATTAAACTTGGGGAGTAACTGTCTGTAGAAGGCGCTGAACACTGCCGGCATTGTTTACCAGCTGAAGAAATTCACCAGAAGTCTGTTGGGCGGTAGAGAGAGAGAGAGAGAGAGAGAGAGAGGGGGGGGGGGGGGGGAGGGGGAAAGGTTAAGTTCTGTAGGGGCTAGGGTGAGGAATATTTACAGTGGGAGAGGAGAGGAGGATGGAGGGGGGGGGGGGGTGAAGGGAGGCGAGGTGAGTCTTTGTGTAGAAACTGCACGTGAAATGCGTTTCTTAAGTGCAGACTTAAGTGTGTCTCTTTCTGCTTTACTTGCTTTTCTTATGTTTGGTTTCGAAACGCCCTCATGAAAGTGCTCTCGAAGTTTTCTGCCGGAATGGTGACGGTGAAGAAAGTGGGCGGGTGGATGCTGGTACACCGTCTCCCCGCCTTACCCTCCCCCTTTCCCACATCCCCGGCCTATCCCCGCCCGCCCCACTCCTGGTTCTCGCCTGTTCGTCAGATAAATGGGCCTTATACCCCGTCACTCGGTAAGTCGTCAGGGGTGTCTTGCATTATACTGATAGTTGATCCATTTGTTGCTGTTATTTTCATTGTGATATGGAAGATATAAGTAAACGAGGTGAAACCAAATGCAAAACAAATGATGGATCTTTTACAATGACAATAATATAGAGCAAAATGGTAAAATGAAGACTTGATTTAATGACCGAATAAGTGAAAGAGAACGAGCGACTGAACAAACACATTAAACAACTGAAAAGATAAATAAGTAAAATGAATAAAAAAAAAATAAATAAATAAGTAAATAATTAAATACATGATGGGGGTGGGTTTAGGTAGTATGGAGGTGGGGAGGGAGGACAGACTGAAGACAGAGTATTAAATATTCAAGAAAGTTGTGACACGCATCATCACATTGCACGGTTTCTTCCACAGACGCTCTCTCGCAGTCAGACCGTATAAGGTTAATAGCGAACAATGTGTTAAGCAAGCTGGGTAGTTTTCCTCAAAGGAGGAACTCCAGAAGCAAAACAGCACACGGCAAAGAGAGGCGTTTAGAGGGGTGTTAATGATTGGCCGTTTTTTTTTTTTTTTTTTTTTTTTTTTTTTGTTTTTTGTTTTTTTGTTTGTTTGTTTGGGTTCTTTTTATCCATTGCATTACAGTGTGACTTCGATTTTGCCTTTCTACATTCGCTTTCTGTTGGGTCAGTGCTGTGCCTGTGTAACCCACTCATTCCTCTGAGATTGAAGAAGACTGGTCACAAATTTAGCCCCCAAGCCAAGTCACGTTCTAAGCTGTATTTTATTTCTTGTGGTGATCTTTGCAGCCTCTGACTTTGAGTTACATTGACCGTATTGTGACATGGATTCAGCAGTGTTACTTTGAGTTTCATTGACTTGATTCATATTTAGAATTAAACATTGTACAGAAGTTTTATGGAAAAACTGTTGGCAAGATCCAATGCGTTCGATATATGCATTTTTCTTGTATTTTCTGATTCACCACTTTCATTAAGGTGTGTTTTTTCATGAAAGAAGAAAGCTGTGAGCAATTGTTACGTGCCTGTGGTGTTGCTAGGGTTGTATTTATTTTATTTTATTTTATTTTATTTTATTTTATTTTATTTTATTTTATTTTTGTGCGTGTTTGTTTTTTCTCCATTATTTGTCGTATTTTCAAAAGTTTAATTGTATTTCTTGTTTGGATGCTAGAAGACTAGAGTGTGTACACGTATCGTGTGTATGTTATTGTGTGTCCTGTCCATTACATTGTGTGTGCATTTTGTATGGAATCCCATAGCCAGCTATACCAAGAAACGACAAACTTTTTTTTTTTTTTTTTTTTTTTTTTTCAAAAAAAAAAAGGAAATCGTTCGCATATGAAAACGATCTGCGTGCCACACTGAATGTTATGAATTTACTTCAGTTGAGTTGTGAATTTCTTTGCTCTGCCCAAATAGTTCTGACTCAACACTGAGGATTGTGATCAGAATCTTGAATACAATTGCCAATTTTCACTTTGCTGTTTCAACAACTATCGACGAAGGGGACTAGGTGAAAGGACAGGGGAAAGTGAAATCCTGAGGTCAATGTGTCCCCAGCACACTGTTTCAACTTCTGAATGAGTTCATGTACCTGGAAGTTGTCATGTAATGTCATGTAATGCAAAAGGATGTTTATAGAGCGCTTTACCTCGCAAGAGCCCAAAGCGCATATTACAGAAGAAGAAAAAAAAAAAACATGATAAAATTATCATTCTAATTCAACCGCGCGCGCGCGCGCGCGCACACACACACACACACACACACACACACACACACACACACACACACACACACACACCACCGAAAAAGTTCACACACGCAGACAGACACACGAGCGCGTTCAGCACCAGCAAACACGCGCACAGTGGTAAGTGGATATCGTTAATCAGTCCGAGGGGGAACAGATGTGACTTTAGGGAGGTTTTCAAAGTCTGCAAAGAGTCCGTGTTACGAAAAGAAGAAGGGAGACCATTCCACAGAGCAGGTGCCTGATAAGGGGAAGATCGTTGTGCATGGTTATTTACAAAAACACCAACAAAAACTCTTTTTTGTGTGTGTCCTCTTTCCGTGCCACTTCAATGGTACTCTTCCTACGCCACTGATTTCGACCCTCCCCCCCCCCCCCCCCCCCCCCCCCCTCCTCCTCCTCCTCCACAGCGACTCCTCGGTTTCCCCTTTGCAGCCCTGGCATTAGGAATCCAGAGTCATGTGGGTTTTTCTTCCCCTGACTGGCTCCTACCCAGAGTTGAGTTTGCTGCGGACTCAGGTGGGAAGACTGGGACCACACAGTCGAGTTTCGTCCACTTAATGATGCGTTTCTGAGAGTGTGTGCTCAAATTTTCTGACCAACACTGCAGGTGTCTGTATCTCTCGGGCCTGGTTGACGCCGGGATATATTATGAAAGGAAGCGTAGAGTACAGCCCTGTCATGTAGTCTCAGACCGAAATGGAAATCCGTAGCATCATCTTAATCATCCTCATTCTCATCGATCAGCATTTAAAAAAAAAAAAAATCTCAAATTCTGTGGCCCTTCATGCCCTGCTGTCATGGTGACCTCAATTTCGATGTCCTCTCCGCGTCTGTGGCTTTGATTTGGTTCCGTCGGGGTCACCGGTATCGGCGAGTCCATGGGGGCTGTCGTTGGACGGACGTGGTGGCGCCCTCCGGAGGGAGAGCTCACTCACGCTGGCTCTGCGACTAAGCAATTATTGTCGTCAGTAAGGGGCATTAGTAGGTGGTATCCTGCGTAAGTTTAGATCAGAACAGGCGCCACTGAACACAACCGAAGTGACTCGGCAGCAGTGCAGTGTCTCCTCCGTGTGGGTTGCCTCTTGACGACTTGATATTGACTGCTCCCTGTGGATTGCCGAAGCCGGGGCTGTGGCGGGGCCGACCGGGCTGTGGCTGTGGACAGGGTTGTCAGAATGAGCGGCGTGGGTGCACTGCCTCTAAGTGACGGAGAGGTTGGGACAGATTAAAACAGAAAGTCCTAAACTGGCAGTCCCCATTAATGTTATTGATAGACACAAACTCACCAAGGGCATAGACGTTGACATGAGATGGAAGCTGAGGTCACTAGCAGAGCCACATCATTTGAGACGTCTTTTTAATAGTGATCATGAGGCTGATGATCATCATGAAGATGCTGCTGTGAACTTCCATTCTGGGCAGATACAACGTGGCGGGGCTGCATTTTACGCTTCCTTTTTCTGATATTCCCTGACATCAGCCAGGCCCGAGAAATGCAGACACCTGCAGTGTTAGTGAAGAAATCTCAGAACAGCACTCTCCAAAGATGCACCAGTGAAGTATATGCAACT
>JADBJO010024118.1:0-25597 GCA_016801955.1 Conus betulinus | reverse complement strand
ATGACAATGCACACACACACACACACCCACACTCACACACACACTGCCAACTTTCAACTCCGTCCACACCCCAGACTTTGCCCACCTTCTCTTGCTCCCCTCTTCTGGAACCGTTACTGCCTGTCTGGCCCTTGCCCTCCATGTTTTCCACGCCCCTCCTCCAGCACCCGCTCGCGA
Organism: Conus betulinus; assembly: GCA_016801955.1. Lineage (NCBI taxonomy): Eukaryota > Metazoa > Mollusca > Gastropoda > Neogastropoda > Conidae > Conus > Conus betulinus. Next base: position 25,420 of record JADBJO010024118.1, on the reverse strand, counting down.
CACCCCCGTACTCATCGTAGAGGGGCTGCCTGTCCTCTGGGTGCGTTCGTATTTCACCCGGGACACGCGCTCCCGCATCTGGCGTCTGCCCGCTCTTGCTCGCCCTGTGTGGTTGTTGGCATTGAAGAAGTTGTTAAGAGTTTGAAGTTACAGGGTTTTTTTTGTTGTTTGTTTGTTTTTTCATCAGGGGGAGGGGTAAAAGGTGTTGTTAGGTTGAAACTGTCTCAAAATAGTTTGTAGATGCCCCGGGGGTGGCACATAAAAGGGTTAAAGGTAAGAGCTCAAAACCCACCCTGCACTTTGAGCTATTTGGCCTCTTCCATGTTGCTTGACTCTACCCTTGTCCTCCTCCCCCCTTCCTCTCACCCCCCTCCACCTTTTTCCCCACCCTCTCCTCAATCTGTTCAGCTGTCTTGCTCGTTTGACATATCCTGTCTCCCCTCTCCTTCCTTCATCACACCCTCTCCTCATTCCCTGTCCTCCCATTCCCCTACCATCTCCCCCTCCCTCTCATCCCTTCCCCTTCCCTTTCTTCAAACGTGTATTTGCAAATTCCATTATTTCACATTTCCTGTACTCCTTATACCACTGCAAGTGACCCAGAGACGGCATGGCAGGGAAGTGATGGTCTCTGCTGTTCCTCATTGTGCCATCCTCATCACACAGACCACCTACATGGCATCTGCATTCACATGTACATGTAATTAATACTTTAGGGGAGCAAAAATGACTGCATAGATGACTGAGCTACTGGCTTCCATTTAACACTGAAACATGAAAAGCATAGGAAGTGTCATATTCACCTTCTGGGCCTGTTCCAGAAAGGTCTTCTGTCGTTCTCCCAGACTGAAGAGTTCTGCTGCTTCATTTTTCATCTTCCCTCGCCGGTCCTCCAAGATCCGCTTCAACTGTTATTCATGAAACATACGGGAACATCTTGTCAACATGCATAACTATCAACCTATCCATCACCTTAATATAAAAGACAATTAAAGTAAGAGGCACCACTACTAAACAGAAATAGAAACATAACAATACTTATCTTAAGAAAGAGGGAAAAGGGGGTGAAGTAGGGGGGAGGAATAAGCACACGAGTAGCGTACACATGTCTTACAAAGTATCCTTCAGCAGAATCTGATATAAGACGTTTCAACAGCAGTTGGATCCATCTCAGACTTTTTCCAGTCAGCTCAAATTTCGGAGCAGAGGATAAACAACAAATTTTTACTTTGGACTTTTAAAAAAAAAAAAAAAATCTCCTAAAATATGTGGGACACTCCGCAAGCACTTTTTTGTCCTAGGTCCTCAACATGGGAGGCAACACAAGGTTGTGTCTCCCAAAACACAACAACCTCGCTCGCTTTAGTGCCATCACTCACTAAAACCTCCCTTGCAGCACACAGTGTGTGTGTGTGTGTGTGGTGTGTGTGTGGTGGTGTGTGTGTGAAACTGCATCATTTGGATGAAATTTTAAGATATTACTTTAGGATTGACAAATTTTCTATTTCAACAGCAAACAATAAGTTTGAGAATTCCAGTTCCAGTCTCCAGTCTCAAAGAGATTCCCTACAGCTGAGCACTCTTTACCCAAAACTGAAAAGACCAACAACCCTCTTCCTAGACTGGTCTCATTTTGGGTGAACCAATTTTCAGATAGCCAAAGAACACCAATGAAACATGTGCCAATCAGTCTGTTTGTGTATACCAAAATTTTGGCTAAGCCCTTTTGGGGTAGATGTACTTGCATTTGCATGTGTGAGAGAGAGTGTGTGTGTGTGCATGTGTGTGCGTTTGTGTGTGTGTACGTGTGCACATGCGTGTGTTCTTTTTAACAAGGCACCTTTAGAAATATCGCACTTTCCAATGTATATATACAAAGACTACCAACCATACTTGACAGCTGTTTCATTGTCGTTTCTTCAAAAATCCTTTTAACACCGAAAAGCTCTACAAAAAAAACACCTGATGCAATCACAACAATCACCAAACCATACCTTCTCTTCCTGTCTCTGTCGCTGGGCAGTCTTGGAGAACTGCTCATTGAGCTGTTGTTTCACCAGCTGGTTGTATATGGCCTGCTTCTGGTCGTCGCTCACTGTGGCCTCAATCATCGTCTTCTCTCGCCGCTGTCAGGACAGAGTTTTGTTTTGTGACAGCTGCTACATCAAACAGTCTCCGATCTAGCAGCATCCTATCACAACAGCTCTGAAGAGTTCTGGTGACAAGGTCGATAATGTTCTGTCACCACTTCCAGTCCGACTGCATTTACTTATTTAGTCACTGTGCTTCTAACACCCCTCCGTTTCCAGTCTGACTCTCTCTTTGATAGTGCTAAAGAAATAGTCTTTGACAATCCAGCTCTCATTCTCTCTGGTTAAGATGAATGAAAACAGAAAAACTTGAACAGCAACAATACATTTAACAGCTAGATGTCCTCTGCAGAGGTTATAGGACAAAAAGACTGTCAGTGTTTATATATTTTCTTACATGTTTTGTATGTTGGTGGTTATGAATGTATCCATGCTTGTTTTGGGATCGGCCTGCATGTGTTTGTGTGTGTGTGTGTGTGTGTGTGTGTGTTTGTGTGTGTGAGTGTGTGTGTGTGTGTGTGTGTGTGTGTGTGTGTGTGTGTGTGTGTGTGTGTGTGTGTGTGTGTGTTTGAGTGAGTGTGTGTGTGTGTGTGTGTGTGTGTGTGTGTGTGTGTGTGTGTGACAGAGACATACGGAGAGACAGAAAAAGAGAAACTGACTGACAGATAGATATGGAGAGAGTGAGAGAGAGTCGACTTAAATTTGAAAAAAGGTTGAAGTTCCTGTCTACTATCAGCCATAAGGTAGTGAGCTGTCAGAAGTTCACTGCGACTGAGGCATCGTGTGATGGAAGGCAGATCCGACCTGCCCCCTTCCACTGACTTTAACCTTCCCTGAATTGAATCAGGCACCCATTTTATTGCTGGGTGATCTGAGAGGGTTTTCTAGCCAAAAATAATCCAACCCTGCACGAGGTTTGAACTCACAACTATCAACTCCGCAGGCAAACACTCTAACCATTGATTATGGATGCCTCTTATCAGAATGGGATTAATGTCCAGTCAGCCTCAGAGCTTTTAAGGACAAGTTGCTTCCGGAACAGAGACAGGGAAAGACAGCATGAATGTAAAATAGAGAAATAGGGGTGGTAGGACACAAAAAAAAAGGAAGGGAAACTAAAAAGCAAACTTAACGCTTACACATGGTTCTACTTGCTCGAAATGCACTCTTAAACATTTCCATTCAACACTTGACTAGCAAGTACCAGGAACAAATGCTTGACAAACATATTTCGTTATCTCAATTGACATTCAAAGATGAATTTTTACCTTCCTCCCATTCATTGCCACAGTGTAAAGAGAACAGATCAACAAGATGAGACAGGTACCAAGATAAGACAGGTGTAAAGGATGAGACAGGTACAAAGGTAAGACAGGTAATACGAGACATTACTGACCATGGAGCCATTGTGCTGACCGAGTCGGAACGAGGAACACCCTCTGGCACTGGAGATTCTGTCCTTGACCTGGGGGTCACAATCGCTCGTTTACGTGCCTCTCTTCTCTGCTGCAGGCGTTCTTGTAACTGTGGAGAAAAAACAAAATAATGGTGGATAACGATGTTTTTGCAAAAAAAAAATATATATATGAAATATAAAATTCTTCTGTTACTGCCAGTTTTTTTTATTTTTCGCTGAAACACGATTTCTTGGGTGGATATAAAAGCAACCACAGGGTGTTTCTCTGTCTTCTTCTTCTCCTCTTCCATTCTTCTTCTTACCTGTACTAAAACTTTCAAATTCTCCACTCGTGATATTTTTGCTTATTTAACTGTACTTTAACCATTTAGAGAGCCAAATTTCATTTGGGGGGATTTTGTCTAAACACAACACCAGAATGTATGTATTTTGTTGTTTTTTTGTGTATGTTGTGGGGTGGGTTGGGGTTGGGTTTGGTCTGGGGTTTGGCTTGGGGGTATTGCATTCGCATAGGGAATCTGGTGTATAGACTCATCAGACACTCTTGGAGAGGGTCAGTCAGAGTTTGCCGAGGGTCAGCAACACTCCAGTGAGAAACTCCAGACATGCTGACTTCAAAGAAAAACCTCCTCCAGCCACCTGCCCCAAGCCGTGACTGACCACACAACCTTTGGATCAAAACAACAAAGAGCGCTTTGTCCACCTGGCCAACCAGTAACCCACCCACCCCCCACCCCCCCTCCAAACTTTATCAAACATACTGAATCCACAGCAAGGGGTCACCCTCCATCAAACTGTTTCCCTTGAGTCTAAATGAACTGATTTCACTGAAACAAAAACTGCCAATGTTTCCACGTTACTTCATACATACATATAGTATATATATATATACCCTTAGATCCATACAGAAGAAGATTAAAAAATCACTTTTCCTCAAACTTCCTTACTTCTTCTATCAAGTAGAATTCATCATTCAGTCAGTCACCAGGAAACTTGCAGCTAGCTTGTAAAAATAACGTGTTGATTTGTGATTACTGACAGAGTCTGCTATAAAAAATAAAACATCATTTTTTTTTTCTTAAGAAAAAAAATATCTGACAATTTTAAACGGGAAGAGATGGGGACAGAAAAGAGAGAGAGAGCAACAGCAGAAAAAAAAAAAATTAGTCGGGGTATAAAAATCCCTTCATTTAATCTGTTTGGGACCCTAACAACCCTCCCCCCCCCCCCCCCCCCACCCAACAACAAAAAATCTGCTGTACATGGGTTCAAATTTTGGCTGTAACAGAGAAAAAAAAGAATGGCTGATGTGAGGATATAACCTCTGAAGGGGTAATGAAAAAAAAAAAAAAAAAAAATGCAGTACATTGGTTCAAAGTTTGGATGTGACAGAGAAAAAAAAATGAATGACTGATGTGGGAATAATGCCATTGAAGACAACATAAGATGAAGCAGCAGCAAAACAAAACAAAAAGAGAAAAGAAAGAAACAGGTAAAAAGAGAGTAAATCCATGGCAAAAAAAAACCCCCAACCAATGTACCAGAGATCTCTGGCTGCCCTGCTGGGCAGCAGCCCTGTCCTGTGCCGCCAGTGACTGGTTCTCCGCCTGCTTCAACATCTGCACCACGGCCTCTGTCTCAAAGCTGCGGTCCGTCTGGCGCCGACGCCGTGCCTCCAGGCGCTGCATCACTTCGTTGCGCTGCCGCTCCATGTCCTCATTCAGTTTCTGGGCAATGTTCACAGTTCACAATGTTTGATTTACGATGTTCGACAGGCATCTTTTTTTCTTTTTGTATTCTTTTCACCTATATACCATATGCAGGTAACATGACAATTTGATCAACAACACTCACTTTTGTACAACAAATGCTGAAAATAAAGTTTTGATCCAGCCTCTGCAAAAAAACAACAAACAAACAACAACAAACATTAAATTATATGGTCTTCTTCGTTTTGTTTTTTTTTTTCCCCTTAAGGACAAGCAGGTCATTACTGACAAAGGAATTAGGACAACTAGGTCATTACTAACAAAGGAGGTAGGACAACTAGGTAATTGCTAACAAATGACTTGGGACACCCAGGTCATTGCTAACAAATGACTCAGGGCACCCAGGTCATTGCTAATAAATGACTTAGGACATCCAGGTCATTGCTAATAAATGACTTAGGACACCCAGGTCATTGCTAATAAATGACTTAGGTCATCATTGCTAACTAATGACTTGGGACACCCAGGTCATTGCTAGGTAATGACTTAGGACACCCAGGTCATTGCTAATAAATGACTTAGGACACCCAGGTCATTGCTAACTAATGACTTAGGACACCCAGGTTATTGCTAGGTAATGACTTAGGACACCCAGGTTATTGCTAGGTAATGACTTAGGACACCCAGGTCATTGCTAGGTAATGACTTAGGACACCCCAGGTCATTGCTAACTAATGACTTAGGACACCCCAGGTCATTGCTAATAAATGACTTAGGACAACCAGGTCATTGCTAGGTAATGACTTAGAACACCCAGGTCATTGCTAAATAATGACTTAGGACACCCAGGTCATTGCTAATAAATGACTTAGGACACCCAGGTCATTGCTAATAAATGACTTAGGACACCCAGGTTATTGCCAGTAATGACTTGGACACCCAGGTTATTGCTAGGTAATGACTTAGGACACCCAGGTCATTGCTGCTAGGTAATGACTTAGGACACCCAGGTCATTGCTAATAAATGACTTAGGACACCCAGGTTATTGCTAGGTAATGACTTAGGACACCCAGGTTATTGCTAGGTAATGACTTAGGACACCCAGGTCATTGCTAACTAATGACTTAGGACACCCAGGTCATTGCTAACTAATGACTTAGGACACCCCAGGTCATTGCTAACTAATGACTTAGGACACCCAGGTCATTGCTAGGTAATGACTTAGGACACCCAGGTTATTGCTAGGTAATGATTAGGACACCCAGGTCATTGCTAACTAATGACTTAGGACACCCAGGTCATTGCTAACTAATGACTTAGGACACCTAGGTCATTGCTAGGTAATGACTTAGGACACCCAGGTTATTGCTAGGTAATGACTTAGGACACCCAGGTCATTGCTAACTAATGACTTAGGACACCCAGGTCATTGCTAGGTAATGACTTAGGACACCCAGGTCATTGCTAACTAATGACTTGGGACACTCAGGTCGTTGCTAATAAATGACTTAGGACACCCAGGTTATTGCTAGGTAATGACTTAGGACACCCAGGTCATTGCTAGGTAATCACTCAGGACACCCAGGTCATTGCTAACTAATGACTTGGGACACTCAGGTCATTGCTAATAAATGACTTAGGACACCCAGGTCATTGCTAGGTAATCACTCAGGACACCCAGGTCATTGCTAACTAATGACTTGGGACACTCAGGTCATTGCTAGCTAAGTCTGTTGAGTGCCGGCAATGAGGCAGTGTCAGGGTGAACAAGGTCTGGGGAATGCCAGGACTGTGGTGTGGAATGAGCTGCTTGGGGACATTGCTACACTCTGCAGAGGATGAGAAAGTAAAACACGGTACCATTTTCTTGGATGCAAATTGTTCCTCCAGATCTCGCAGCATTGCCTCGGCATCCAGGCCCTCTCGCTGGGCTGTGGAGAGTGACAGCATCATGTAAGCCAACATGCAAAGAAAAAAAAAAACCTGCAAAACCTCATAGGAGATCAAAGACCTCCACAAAGAGTCCTCATTAACTTCAATCAGACACCAACTCAGATTCCATCCCACAGCATCCACCCTTCCATGTGGATCTACACTACAATTTGAAATGGTTATCATACGGTCATGTTCCATCTTTCTTCAATGTTTGGTCTAAAATTAGTTCAGCATTTTTTGTGCATCTTGCTGATGAACAGACAAACAAACAAGCCAACAGAGGTGGAAGCAAACATTACTACCTTCCAGGAGATAAACATGTTACATCACAGTGAAGTGCCAATTATTTATTTCACTGAAGTCCAGAACACAAAACAGAATTACCATGTATCACTGGATGTATTATTATACACACTCATCATGAGCAATCACTGTAATACTTGTACACCTTTTTTCTTCTAATCAGATTTCGTTTACATCCTATTTAGGATACTAAATTTTTCTACACTTCGGAAGAAAGTTAATGGTCAGCAATAAGTACATTATCAACAAATGTTATCATTTCATGCACAGATATATAGTGTTCAGAACATTCACTCCCTAAAACATGTTTCACATGACTTTTAAATGTAGGAAAAACAATGTGCAAGTTAAACATGATGTCAATATGATAGTCATTTTTCTGGGTTTTGTCTGCTGTTAAGTGAAGAAAAAACAGGCATCTTGTTCTAAACTTAAGACAGTATTTTTTTGTTACTTTTTTCATCAAATGCGCTAGTTTTGCTGCTGTATTTCTTGATATGATAAAGACCTAGATTTCTCATAAACATTATTACTTTTTTTAAAAACTGAACACACACACACACACACACACACACATCTAATGACAGATAAACACAAAGATAGAAGGGTACATAGATTGATACATAAATAGACAGATAGGCTGATAGACAGGTAGGTGGTAGTTTTGCTAGATGGGTAGATAACTAGATAGACAGATAACTAGATAGAAAGATAGATACACTGCTAGACAGACTAACAGACAGCACACAGACAGATGAAAGGATAAGTTCCCTGTCCTAAATATTCTCCTGACCACATAATCAGTACAGCTCCCCACACTGCAAATAGTGAACTAATACATTGATTCCAGTCCGCTCATCAGAACGCAGTAAAGAAGACAACGGAGAGACCAAAGAAGGCAAAGACAATAACAACAACAACAATGACAACAACAAGGAAAGACAAGGACACCAACAATTAGTTTACTCATATATGCCACATACTCTCATAAATGGCCGTGAACAAGCAATACCGACGGTATGACAACTATTTGGATAAAAGTCTAGGATTTAACTCGGACCAAAGAAATCGCTTTTAACAAATATGAACAAACACAAACAGCAAGAAAATCGTGTTTGCTTTCATGATACTTCTGTATCTTTTTTGTATATGTGTTTCTAAACTAAAGGGCACGTGCTTCTAGTCCAGCTGCAGACAGAAGATGAGAGTGAATCGACAGCGCCACAGCAAGAGGTGCAATGACAGGGATTCCGTGAGCATGCCCCTGCACAGCATCAGACAGTGAAAGAGTGAACTCCTAGAAAACGACACTTACCTGAGGTGGAGCAGTTCTGTGTGTGTGTGTGTGTGTGTGTGTGTGTGTGTGTGTGTGTGGTGTGTGTGTGTGTGTGTGTGCGTGCGTGCGTGCATGCGTGCGTTGCCTGAGTACGTGCGTGCATGTGTGTGCGTGCGTGCGTGTGTGCATACCTGCGTGGATGCATGTATGTATGTGTATGTGTGTGTTTATGCGCACCTGTGAGCACATACACTTACACACATATTTGTAAACACAGATGCTAAACAGACATGGGTATATATAAATCTATTATCCACAACACCACACACACACACACACACACACACACACACACACCTACCTACAGAAACATGTACTCTTTCTCAAACTTGAACATACCCTATATGCATATAGACATAAGATCTGCCTTTTATATTATCCCATGGTTTGATAAAGAGTGGAAGAGAGATGGAAGAGCTTAAGATCTGAAAGACAAAGCAAGGAATACATAACTGCACCAACTTGGAAAAGCATTACACTTGTGTGAGTGTGTATGTGAGTGTGTGTGAGTGTGTGTGTGTGTGTGTGTGTGTGTGTGTGTGTGTGTGTGTGTGTGTATGTGTGCACGCACGCATGCACATGTGCAATAAAGGATAAGAAACGCACACAAGACATTGTAGGGGACAAAAATCATAACAGAGACAAGGCTATATAAAAGGACAAGGAAATGCAGAGAATGAAAGACCTCCGATGATACAAACAAGACTGCCCACACATAACCAACAATGTACACGATGAGTGAAAATGATCTGGAAAAGTAACAGAAAGTGGTAACAGCCACCAAAGAGCCACCAATTAAACGTCTATTTTCTCACTATATTCCCTGCCTCTGCAACATCTTTTTTTTGCCTCAATCCTTCTCCTCCCCCCTTTCCCTCCCCCACTCCCCATCCCCTGGCTCGCCAAACCTCTGTCCCCCCAGTACACTATTTCTACATCAATCATTCTGGCTGTCCTGTTCACAACCAGACCAAGGTCTGTCCTGCCACAGCCCAACGAGCACAGTTCTCAAGGAACAGAACATGTCTCTCTCACATTTGTCTGTCCCCAACTGATTAAGACATAAGTCATTCTACAAGGTTTCCAGAGGAAACATGCTTTCTTTAAAAAAAAAAAAAAAAAAAAGAATTGAAGCCAATATACTGAAGTTCTTTTGTTTACGTATATATCGTGTGATGACATGCCCTTGTCAAAATGCTCGGTTCAAGTGGCTGCTCTGCACTGCCACCAGCCCGACTGCTGCACAAAAGTAATTATCAGTGATATCCCTTGTTCTTTCTTCCCTTTATGTCATGAACTATCGCTCATGTGATCCAGGAATAAATTGATCAGAAACAGTCTTTCATCATGTTAAACTCATGAAGCAGGCATGCTAAGTTTCATCTGCTGTTTAACATTCACAGAAAGCTTAGCCTACTGGTTGCACCATTTATTGGCTCATACAAATCTTACCAGATATATTTTGCCAAATAAAAGAACACCATGAAATGACAACATGCAAAAAAAAAAAAAAAAAAAAAAAAAAAAAAAAAAAAAAAAAAAAGTTTCATGACGATATATCAGATCGTAAATTTAACAGGAACACTGTGCTGTGCGTTTGTTTTAGTATAAAACACTGCTCCAGACTTGCCACTTACACACAAATCTGAAAGATTTTACTCAATTTTAGAGAAAAATCATGTTTGTTTCTCTTTCTCTAGCTGTCTCTCTCTCTCTCTCCTATCTCTGCAATCAGTCTACACAGAGATAAGCATATGACTAAATAATTCAAATTATCTGCATCTCCTTAAGAATTAGGGAAAAAAAAAGCAGTTGTCTTTATCTTCAATCTATCTCAATCCACATACAACTGCATATATGTATTTTCCCCTGTCACTCTAACACACTTATTGTTTGTCACTAGACTGAGTCGTTGCCACGAGACCCTCTTCTTTCAACTGTCTCATCTTTGTTGTAATTCATTGATCCATCAGCTTCAAATCATGCATAGTGTGGTCTCAAACCTTAGCGGATGTGGTGTAGCATATATGGACTAGTCCGCACGCAGTGACGCCTCCTTGATGAAACTGAAACTGTGTTTGCACAACCAGGTCAATTTCCATGCTTCACAACAAAATCTGACAGAGGCAATGGGCTAAATCAATTAAAATTCTGAGTTCATCTTTAATATGCTCATCATCACCAATCAGCATAAAAAAAAAAAAATCCAGAATTCTGCGGCCCTCATGCCCTGCTCTCATGGCAACCTTAGTGTTCATTTCCTCTCCACACATCTATTCCCTGGTGGTGTCGCATCAAGTCACCAGTATTGGCAAGTTCATGGGGACTGTTGTCAGATGGACGTGGGGCTGCCTTCTGGAGGGGGATACTAACTCACGCTGTCTCCATGACTATATGCAGTTGTTGTCATCAGTCTGAGGCTTAGTCGGCGATGTCCTATGCAAGCGTCAATTAGGAATCCTTGAACCTCCACCAAAGTGACACGGCAGCAGTGCAGTGTCTACACTGGTGGGTTGTCTGATGGCAATGTGACTTTGTCTCTTCCTGTGGACGGCCTGATGGCAGTGTGACTTTGTCTCTTCCTGTGGACTGTCTGATGGCAGTGTGACTTGGTCTCTTCCTGTGGACTGCCTGATGGCAGTGTGACTTTGTCTCTTCCTGTGGATGACCTGATGGCAGTGTGACTTTGTCTCTCTCCTGTGGACTGGCTGATGGCAGTGTGACTTTGTCTCTTCCTGTGGACTGCCTGATGGCAGTGTGACTTTGTCTCTTCCTGTGGACGGCCTGATGGCAGCGTGACTTTGTCTCTTCCTGTGGACTGTCTGATGGCAATGTGACTTTGTCTCTTCCTGAAGCTATCAAAGCTAAGTGCATTTCGTTATTTTGTTCATCTCTGTTTCACCTGAAGAAGACCTAAGAGGTCGAAACGCGTTGTGTGTTTGTCTTGTGACTCGTTTGTCCACGTTTCTCTGGGCGATTCGCTGACATTTATTTAAGATTTGCAAGTTTAGCCGTTACTCAATCCCTGACAAGACCCAAATGAAAGTACACACTTGCTCATCTGTTATCATTGAAAATGAAGACTATCATCTTGTCATCTGTCTCTTTCTCACACACACACACACACACACACACACACACACACACACGAACATGGCCACAATCTTATCAAGGAGCAGACAAGCCAGTCACTGATAACCAGACATTTTTCCATCATTAATTTCATGCACACTGTGTGAATGGTGACAGCCAGTGTGACATAAACAAAGACAGTGAAAGATCATTGTGGTTACTGCCGCTGACCAGCGGCATGTGAGTCAGATCACACGGCACTCTTCACGTCCACTGTACCTGACAATCTCTTAGTAGACACTCCCGCTATAGAGGAAAAAATGTCACGCATACTTTGTCAATCTCATTCAAAACATGCATACAAAATGATGCATAAAACGGAGAGTATCCAATACATAAAACACAAAATCCAATATGTAAAACACAAAATCCAATATGTAAAACACAAAAGGGACAAACAGAAGTTATGTGAGATTTAGTTTTCTCTAAATTCAGGTAGAGATTGCTATGACTTTCATGATCCATGAAGGCAACATCATGCACATGTAGGAACAGGCAGGCAGGGATACACGCATACCATGCACATTTCTTGCATGCATATGCATGCGCAGGCATATATATGATCAAACACACTCACAAATACATATAGAAATAAATGCTCACATCTTCTCTTATACACACAAACACACACACACATGCATGTGGGCAGACTGGCATGCGCACACACACACACACACACACACACACACAAGTATGAAGAAGTACACACCCTCCCACCACCATACCACATCACACCATGCCCAAGCCATATCTTCCCTATATTTTGTGACACCTTTGCATTCCTTCACTCCCCTTTCCAATTCCTCAGCCCCAGGCCTCCCCAACACACACACACACACACTCACACAGAGGAAGGAGCACACACACACACACACACACACACACACACACACACACACACACACACACACACTCACACACACACACACACACATACATGCATGCAAACAATTCACAAAGACATAATGCATCAACCACAAAAAAAAAGGGAAAAAAAACAGCAAAACAAAGACAAGAACAACAACGCTCCTGACCTTTCTCCAGAATGGCTTGCTTCTGCTGCATAAATTCCTCCTGGAGCTTAGCCTCTGCCGCCTGACGATCTGAAAGGGAGAGCACCTCCCCAGACATGTCTCCCACGCTGAAGGCCAAAGCACTCAGGGAATCGAACCAGCCCTCACGGTTGGCCGCCCTCTGGGCCTTGCGCATGATCTTCAGCTCTTCTTCAGTCTGGCCGCAGACACAACTCATTGAAAATAACGCCTTGATTACTGAATGTTTGCTAAACATTGACTCTCTTTTGAGCTGTATCGGGGTCAGACAAATATGTGACAGAAAAATCAGTGAACATGGAACAGACTCAATCACTGCATAATTCAGTACACCACACCATCTCTACTTCATACTTTGAGGAGGAGGGACACGAAGTGAGTGGAAAGAGGACAAACAAGTTTGTTTCTCATTGAGCATTTATGTATATGTGTATGTATGTATGAATAATATGTACACAGATGCATGTACATGAAAAACCAAGCTTAGGTCATATGTGAAAGAGAAACACAGATGTGTTCCATGTTTACCTTAGCAAAGATAGATTCCTGCACAGTGTTGAAGTGGATCATCTGCCGTTCCTGTAGGTCGGCCAGCGTGATCACGCACAGTTCCTCCCATAATTCCTCTTCTTTGCCGTCACCTCGGAGCTTTTCCAGCTGACGACGTTCCACTACACACACCATGGACACGAGCATGCAAACTCCATACACAGACAAGAAGGCCTTTAGACACAGTCTCTTTACAGACAGAACAGCACACATCCAGGACATCAGGGCACCCAAGGTATTTCTTTGCTAAAACTTTTAGATAATGTCGACATGCAATTGATGAAGTATTTGAGATGTGATCTGTTTTGGCTGACTTCCCCCCCAAAATATGTCTTATGTGGCCACTTGACTCCTATACCCACACGAAATGGTACATGATTTCACTGACATCACTTCAACTTGAAAGTCGACCACAAAGCCATTCATGACATCAGAACATGCTGGCCCACAAGCACAATTTCTTGCAGACATGAAATGGACCACACCAGCTACTGAACCAAATGAAGTGAGTCGAGGAACACAGGTGAAACCGATTTGCATGGACTGTGAGTGACAGACTGACCCAGGTACATACATTTTGGTGTGGGGTCACATCGGTAAAGGTGAAACGGTCAAAGTGTGTATGTGAAGCCTGATTGTCTGTAAGCGCAGAACATGAATCGAAGCTACTTGTTTTCAATCAGGCCACCTATGTGCATGCATGTACACATATATACACACATTTATGTTTTTCACAAAGTCACCATTTATTCAATGTATGTCTAAATTTCATTTCAGTGTAGACAGAGAGCTACAGTTATGATGGAAATATAATTTGTTAAATCGTCTTCTATTGTGGCATATGAAAAATATGTGTGTTTAAAGTTGATTCGTGTCTGCTGCGTCTGTGGGTTCACTACAATAGAATTTGTCGTGTATCTGTGAAAGTTCTGTCAAAGGTTCACGCACCACAAACTCTGAATTTTCTTCCAGAGCATGCAATCAATGTGGGCACATATGGAAACATACATGTGCACATGTACACACACACACACACACACACATACACACACACACACACACACACACACACACGCACACACACACACACACACACACACACACACACACACACACGCACACACACATATATGGCATACCATGTGAAACAACATTACCTTGCAAACCATCTTAGGACTTGAAATTAAAAATTGTTTTTAAAGAAACCTAACTATTTCCCAATGCAGAAAAGATGATGATGTCAAAGTCTTGAATTTGTTTTATTTTTCTGTGGAAAAAAAAAATCTACCAGATTCTCAAAAAGTCCATTCCTGGACTGAAAAGTGTATGACTGAAATTTACAGCTCCTTGTTTTATTTCCAAACCTTTTGCGTACACTCTGTAGTTAACAGAAAGAAGTCCTCAAACACACACACACACACCACACACACACACACACACACACACACACGCACACAACACACATACACGCATACACACACACACACACACACACACACACACACACACACATACACACATACACACACACACACACACACACACACACACACACACACACACACACACACACACACACACACACACACACACACACACACACACACACACACACACACACACACACACACACACACACACACACACACACACACACACACACACACACACACACACACACACACACACACACACACACACACACACACACACACACACACACACACACACACACACACACACAGCCCCCACACTCCCTACACTCCAACTTGTGAGCCATGGCCTGCCCCAAGAGGTCCAGCTGAGCCTGCCAGCGCTGCACAGCCTTTCTGCATCAGTTTGGTCCGCCGCTTGGCAGGAAGGTTGGGGTCCTCCAGAGCTGCCACTTTCCGAGCCGATTCTTTCCTCCACGCTCCATACTCCTTCTCCGCCCGTGTCATCTTGAATCGCAGCTCCTGAACAATGGGAAGAGTAGTGAGTCAAGAGAAATAGCAGACAAGGTGCAGAGACTAGCTCAAGGGAAGGCAGCAGGAAGACTGGTATGGAGAGGAAAGTATGCTCCTGCCATCTCTTCTATGATGATTCTCACCCAGGCGTCAAATCCATCTCACGGTTTGGTGTTACATTTTCCAACAAGCTATAACCCCCCCCCCCCATCTCACAGTCCATTACATTATCAACAGCTATCAGTTCTGTCTTACAGCCTGTTTTCCTATCTCATCTTTCTGTGATACTTTGATGACACTGTGACCAGGTCAAATCAAGGGATTTCTTTATTATGCGTGACAAACATCCAAAGATACCAAAGACAACAAAAGGGAACATGCAGACAGCTTGCAAATAGGTAAGTCAGATGCCACATCACCAGTCCGAAAATGTGTAAACATCCAAAAATTGATCGTGTGGGGAACAAAGTGGTGAGGGCATGAGATGAAGTAATGGTAGATAAAGAACAATTCAGGAGGGGGACAGGGAGTACCAGTTGAAGCATTTTTTTAAAACTTATTTTGCAGTCCATTTTACCCATTTCTGCTTTCAAAACATTCCATCTGTCCACTCTCTCTCCCTCTTCCTCTCTCTTTTGCTCCCTCTCTTCCTTTTTATCTACCTCTCCATCTCCGTCTCCTGCATCTCTCCCTCTCTCTTTTCCCTCTCTCTCTACCCCCTCTCTCTCTCTCTCTCTCTCTCTCTCTCTCTCTCTCTCTCTCTCTCCTGTAATACAAATGACTAAGAAAAGACTGCAGCAGATATCCCTAACTGTCCAAGTGGCCATTGCAACTCCCATCTGACAGTAATAACATTATGGTACAAAGTGATGACGACTGGGACTTTCAGTGAACAGGTAACCACAGAGATTACATGACGCCATGTTGTCAAGAATGAATGAGGCAGAAGATCATCAATCATCGCCAGCAAGTGCAGTGTACCTCCTCTGACATGTCTTTCAGCTGTTTTGGCAGACTGACGGTCACGCCGACACCGGCCAGCAGCTGCTGAAGCGTGTCACGCTCCGCCGCCTGGTGTTTGTCGATGGCCATCAGTGCCCCTTCCTGCAGCTGTTGCAGGTCTGCACGCAGTGAGAACTCTGATGAATGTCTTGTAGTGTGCTTGGGTCTGAAAATCTTCTGATTAACCTATTCCACAATTTTGACAAGCCATACTGATTTTGTGCACTAATGTTGATTTAAGGTGTTTTACCCTTTACTACAAAAATCTTCTAATAGTCACTGCATGGTTTCTGTGCTCTTCTCTAATTTGGACGCACTTAATTCTACAGATTCCAAAACTTGTATCAATTTCAACAAATGTGAATCATTCTTCTGCAACTTATCTGTTTTGTTTCATCCAGTTAAGAATGCAAATGTTTTTGAATATGTGCTCAGAAAGTTGTCAATCATGTCCCTTTTTCATTTCAGGACCTTTTCCATTCCCTTTTTAACCTACAACAACAACAACAACAGGAGGACCTACTGAAAAGAGGAAACACACACACACATACTCTTCAGGGAAAATTTGCAGCTTCCATCCACCCAGCTGAGGACGCAACAGTTGTTGAACACACAACTCTTCCTGACTCTGCACTCACAAAGTTGTTAACCATGTCTCTTATCAACTTCCATTTTAAGACCTTTTTTTTTTTTTTTGAAAAGAAATCAAGCAGATCCACCTGAAATGCAAAAACAAGAAAAAAAAAAAAGAGAAAAAAAAAGAAAAAAAAGAGACTGAAATTATAAACCAACCATCAGACAGAGCATTTTCAGGCACGTCTTCCTCAGTGATGGGCATCAGTTTGTCCTCTGCGGCCGACCCTTCCTTTCCCTCCAGGATCTGTCGGCGTCTCTGCATCAGTCGTTTCTCTGGCCAGCTGCCGTTGACGATCGCGCTCCTTCAGCAAACTGCAACACAGGGCCATTCAAGGAATGCCTTGGCAAGCATTTAGGCACCATCAGGAAAAAGGTGTGGCAAACATTCATGCACCATGAGGACACAGTGCAATCAACTTTCTGTCACCCATCAAGGAAATGTTTAGCAAATAATCCAGGCATCATCAGGAAAAGGTGTGGCAAACATTCACGCACCATGAGGACATAAGGCACCACCAAGGACTGGGGCAAACATAGGGCACCACCAAGGACTGGGGCAAACATAGGGCACCACCAAGGACTGGGGCAAACATAAGGCACTGCTAAGGACTGGGGCAAACATAGGGCACCGCCAAGAACTGGGGCAAATAAAGGGCACCACCAAGGATTGGGGCAAATATAGGGCACCACCAAGGACTGAGGTAAACATAGGGCATCGCCAAGGACTGGGGCAAACATAGGGCACCGCCAAGAACTGGGGCAAATATAGGGCACCACCAGGATTGGGGCAAATATAGGGCACCACCAAGGACTGGGGCAAACATAGGGCATCGCCAAGGACTGGGGCAAACATAGGGCACCGCCAAGAACTGGGGCAAATATAGGGCACCACCAAGGATTGGGGCAAATATAGGGCACCACCAAGGACTGAGGTAAACATAGGGCACCACCAAGGAATGGGGCAAACATGGGGCACTACCAAGGACTGGGGCAAACATAGGGCACCACCAAAGGACTGGGGCAAACATGGGGCACTACCAAGGACTGGGGCAAACATAGGGCACTGCTAAGGACTGGGGCAAAACATAGGGCACCACCAAGGACTGGGGCAAACATAGGGGCACCACCAAGGACTGGGGCAAACATAGGGCACCACCAAGGACTGGGGCAAACATGGGGCACCACCAAGGACTGGGGCAAACATAGGGCACCACCAAGGACTGGGGCAAACATAGGGCACCACCAAGGACTGGGGCAAACATAGGGCACCACCAAGGACTGGGGCAAACATGGGGCACCACCAAGGACTGGGGCAAACATAGGGCACTGCTAAGGACTGGGGCAAACATGGGGCACCCACCAAGGACTGGGGCAAACATAGGGCACCACCAAGGACTGGGGCAAACATAGGGCACTGCTAAGGACTGGGGCAAACATAGGGCACTGCTAAGGACTGGGGCAAACATAGGGCACTGCTAAGGACTGGGGCAAACATAGGGCACCACCAAGGACTGGGGCAAACATGGGGCACTGCTAAGGACTGGGGCACACATAGGGCACTGCTAAGGACTGGGGCAAACATGGGGCACCACCAAGGACTGGGGCAAACATAGGGCTACCATCAGGGAAGGTGGGGCAAACCTGGTGGCATGCAGATCACACAGAATCTTCACACTTTCTTCCATCCAATTAGCATGTCCAGAGATGAACTTTTCTGTTGCTCATTTACAATATGAGTCAAATCAACTGGAACATGCGTTGAAATATTTCACTCTGCTTATCCCTGTCCTTTGCTCACAAATCATGTTTATACGCTTCACTGCCATCAAAAGGTGAGGCAAAAAAATTAAACATCAGAACATTTCTTGTAAGCAAAGGGTGCAACATTTTGCAGAAAACTTATCAACTGTCCAGTTGCAAAGTGAAGCAACTGCAGGCGGCAGGAATCTAAACAAATTTTAAATATCAATGTTAGTGCACTGCCCAAAAAAAAACGTCTACAAACAAATCATAAGACAAAAAAATGATGCATTCCGGCCTCCTAGGTCTTCTTCAAGCAAGAAACAAAAACAATCAGGACAACAAACAAGCAATTGCTAACATTAACATTTAGAACTTATCAACTGTCCTTAGATCTCCCATTCTGTGCCAGACAAATGAGAATCTTGTGTCTTTTTACGATAAAGTTGAAAGCATCTTTCAACACATCTACGGTTAGCACTTTTTTTTTTCATCCATACAAATTTCAAAACCCTAACCATAAACAAAAACAAACAAGTGGAATCCAATTTTCACAAAAATCATTAAAATCATGCCAGGAAGTCTAACAATTAAATCTAAAATGAAGAGAGTGTTCCAGTAAAAAAAACACAACAACAAACACCACCACCAACAACAACGACAACAATGCGTCTGTACGGCAGGGTCTTTATGTAGAGGTTTCACTGTATAATATCAGTTTTTTTTTCAGACAAAGGGAGTTACCTCTCCTGTCGGTCCTCAAACTGCTGTTTGCCCATGCTGAAGATCAGGGCAGCAGAGTCCAGTTTCTCCTCTGCCTGCAGACGTTTTCTGGTCCCTCTGGAGTTTGACCAAGGCATTCTGTCGCTCCTTCTCTCGCTTTGCACCATCACCATGTCGGCTGAAGGCTGCCAGCAGAGCGGCCTTCTCATCCTCAAAGTGCATCTGGAGGTTTTCCAGCACATTCTGTGGGGGGAAAAAAGTGGCTAAAGACCATTAAATTGTCAATCATGTTATCATCTTGTTGGAATCGCTGCTGGTCTACACACTACTGAATGCCTTGTTCCTAATCGGATTGTTAGTACAAAGCCAACTCGCCTTGGCTAGTCAGATTTTTTTCTTATATTACATGCAGGAATCTGAGGTCTGTTATCAATGAAGTGGCATACTGGGATTGCACTTCAGGGAAGGGAGTGGGGAGTCTTTCCTATGGTGCTGTAGCACTGGTCCCAACACCTGGACAGAAGGTACACACACTGGCCTGCCTGACACACCCTGGTCAACTCTGTGGCAATGGACTATGAGGAGAGACGTCTGGAGCAGCAGAAACAGAAACATCCACCAGAGACACAGCAAACTCACTACTTCCTCCCACCTGGCTCGCTCCTGGTCACTGAGCATCCCCATGGCAACCGACTGTTCAGAGCAAGAACTGGGCAGACAAGCCATCTTTTGCCCACCCACTCCCTCTACCCCAATCCCACCCACTGTACCAGAAATAGCGGCAGTCTTTGCCAGCCAAGGGCCAAACATCATACTGGGACTGCCTTCAGCCATGATGAGCTCTCACTGTAGTGATCTTGATTCTGATAACAAGGAACCAAATAGTGCACAGATGGGAATGTGTCTGCCTCCACTGAGAGATGATACACAATGGCCACACATCCAATCCTCAAGAGATGATACACAATGCTCACACATCCAGTCCTCAAGAGATGATACACAATGGCCACACATCCAATCCTCAAGAGATGATACACAATGGCCACACATCCAGTCCTCAAGAGATGATGCACAATGGCCACACATCCAATCCTCAAGAGATGATACACAATGCTCACACATCCAATCCTCAAGAGATGATGCACAATGGCCATACATCCAATCTGCAAAAGATCTTCTTCTTCTGCGTACGCAAGCTGATACTCCTGTGGACACTCCCTATGTAGACAGGCAAGTATTAATCCCATCTACCTAACAAAGGGAGTGGAGTTTTTGTGTGTGTATGACTGTTTTTTTTTATCCCACCATTAAGGCAGCCATACTCCAACTTCAGGGAAATGTACAAGAGATGACACACAACGGCCATACATCCCAGTCCTCAAGAGATGATACACAATGACCATACATCCAATCCTCAAGATATGACACACAATGACCATACATCCAATCCTCAAGAGACGATACACAATGACCATACATCCCAATCCTCAAGACAAGATACACACATGACCATACATCCAATCCTCAAGAGATGTTACATGATGGCCACACATCCAATCCTCAAGAGATGATACACAATGACCATACATCCAATCCTCAAGAGACGATACACAATGACCATACATCCAATCCTCAAGAGATGATACATGATGGCCACACATCCAATCCTTAAGAGATGATACACAATGACCATACATCCAATCCTCAAGAGATGATACACAATGACCATACATCCAATCCTCAAGAGATGATACACAATGACCATACATCCAATCCTCAAGAGATGACACACAACGACCATTCATCCAATCCTCAAGACACAATACACAATGACCATACATCCAACCCTCAAGACACAATACACAATGACCATACATCCAACCCTCAAGACACAATACACAATGACCATACATCCAACCCTCAAGACACAATACACAATGACCATACATCCAATCCTCAAGAGATGATACATGATGGCCGCACATCCAATCCTCAAGAGACGATACACAATGACCATACATCCAATCCTCAAGAGATGACACACAATGACCATACATCCAATCCTCAAGAGACGATACACAATTACCATACATCCAGTCCTCAAGACATGATACACGATGACCATACATTATTCAAACTGGCCTCACATCCAATCCTCAAGACATGATACACAATGGCCACACATCCAATCCTCAAGACATGATACACAATGGCCACACATCCAATCCTCAAAACATGATACACAATGGCCACACATCCAATCTTCAAGTGATGATATCCATTGGCCATAAATCCAATCCTCAAGAGATGATACACAATGACCATACATCCAATCCTCTCCCCCTACGACATGCATTCAGTGATCACAGATTCACTGGAAAGGACAGCACCCCTGAAGTGTTCAGCCGGTGAACATGACCCAGCCAACCAGCAAACTTCACCGAGTGAGAACAGGGTACATACACACATACACACTACAGCACAACACCTGCCAGAACTCTGGCTGGACGTCATGGGCACTGCTGTTCATTTCAGAGCTACGTGAGAGCCCAAAGGAAGGTAACTGACTCGCAGCTTACCGGGCTGAAGTGACGGCAGAATTAAGGGAATGCACTCAAGGAGTTTGAGTATCACTGAGGCAATACTGAAGGATGGATTAAGCTTCCATCTCTTCCTTTTATTCATTTGTTTCTCTTTGGCTTCTTGTTGTTTTTTGTTGTGGTTGGTTGTGTTTATGATTCTGAATGTTAAGGGTGATGTTCTCGCTGAGCAGGATAAAGGTACACTCATCAGGACAGATAAGTATGAGAAAAGGAACTGCATACATACATACATATCTATCTATCTTTATATATATATATATATATATATAAAATATATATATATATAAATATATATATATATATATATATCACAAATAAAACTAGAGAGCCAGCGAGAACTCCAAAAACGCTCAACGGGAAGGGAGCGCGACACAAGTTTTAAAAATGTGATTAAAAAAAGAGATTAAAAAAACACCAACAAGCTTGTTTCCAGCTCTCTGCTCTCTTCAGGGTGTTCATTTTGGGCACGCTACCGGTTATATATATATGTGTGTGTGTAAGCGTGAGTTCTGCATGTGTTTTCACGCGGCCTGTATCTTTTTACAATTTTGATTTTTTGGGGGGTGCGTTCAGGGAGGGTGTGTTAAGGAATGGTGTGTTGACAAGAATTTCCATTTGTGCCTGCAATTGTTTATGATCTCAACTTTTGAATTCAGAGTTGCTAGATGAGGTTTGCATAATATCAGCCACTTTTCTGTAGAACATAGGTTGCATTTTTTAGAGATATTGTTGTATGGTGCTGCTGCTCTTTTTATAATTTTCCATGATATATTATAGTCTATTTTTTATATCTTTAAGTTTCCAAATGTGTTTGCTTAGTTCTGTTTGGTTTTTATATTTTTCATTTTTGAAGGACTGTTTATGGTTTGCATATCTAGTTTTGAAATGGTTTGCAGTAATCCCTATGTATGAAGGCATTTATTATTCAGGGGGCATTGATCTTTTTTTTTGCAGTTACAAGATGTCCTTTTGTTACCCTTTTTGGCTGTGTTGCCTTTAGTTTTGTTAGATGAGTCAATTATGTTTTTGAGGTTGGGCATACATGAATATGATAGCTTGACGGTGTTTTTATTGAATATTTTAGATAGTACATGTTCTTTATATATATGTTAGTATATATATATATATCACAAACAAAATCAGAGAGCCACTCAGAACTCTAAAAATGCTCAACCACAATGGGAGCGACATAAGTTTAAAAGTATGATTTAAAATGGAGGTTTAAAAAACCGACAAAATTGTTTCAAGCTATTGCTCTCGTCTGGGTAAAAAGAAAATATATATATATATATATATATATATATATTTTTCCCTCACTACTAATTGTTCAGCATAATATATATATATATATATATATATATATATATATATATATATATATATATATATATATATATATATATATATTTTCCCTCACTACTAATTGTTCAGCATAATATATATATATATATAGAGAGAGAGAGAGAGAGAGAGAGAGAGAGAGAGAGAGTCCATGTTCCTGAGTAGTTCCCATACTGTGCAACACTCTGTCCATTCCTCACCTTCCTCTTGGAGTTCTCTTTCTGCTCCTCCTCATCCTGAATGGCATCCAGCGTGGCCTCATCAGTCGTCAGCCCCTCTGCCTCTCGCTCGGCCTTCAGCTGACGACGTCTGGCCAGCCGCTCCTCCAGACGGCGCTTGTGATCCTGCTGGCTCTCACCCAGCATGGAATCCAGGTCTGGAAAAGGATCCCACTAAGCATGGTTTTAAATGTTTGAGGGAAATGTGATCTTCTACTGAAATAATTTTTGCCTTGGGTCACATGCACACGTACAAAGCGCCTCCTCCGACTACCTCATCTGTGACATCTATTATATACAATACCAACAATCTCCACCAAAGTCTGGGAAGGAAGGTAACCAACACACTCATATTTAACATTGTCACATGAACAATCAAACGGAACAGCATTTATCTTTCACTTCACACACACACATACACACACACACACACACACACACACACACACACACACACACACACACACACACACAGCGACACACTGACAGTCACGATCCATGTTTCTGAGGCATGTAGTTCTAAATCAGAACACCAGATACTAGTGAACAGAAAGGCAAGTTTGTTTGTCGCCCACTTCAGGCATTTGTAAACATGATCTATTTGCTGATCACTCTGCCATGAATTCTATGATGTCTAGGATCTTAATCCTTCCATCATCAATCAAATGCCAATATGGATTTGTGAGGATCTCATTTCAGGCGCAAGGAAACACACAAAGGGAGTTCAAATTCTAGTGTTCTTCTCATAGGCTGAGGTCCGAGAAAACTAGTTTAAAATCCCCACTTTCATCCATCAAGCAATGCCAGGCTTCAACCCAAGACCCTCAGGTTTAAAGCCCAACATTCTACCCACTTGGCCACCATGCCCTTCAGGATATTTCACTGACACTGCCATTTTCTAAAACAATTATTCCAACATCTGTGATTACAAACTGTAAATTACACCAACCAAAGTAATATTAAGCAGAATAAGGTACTTCTCCTGTACATATTTGAACTGGAAAACAAATCAGTTTTGTCAGTACAGAATAATCTAAACTTAATAGAATTGCAATTTAAAAAAAAAAAAACATTGCAATAGGGTAATCATCATTATCTAACAATGAGGAACAGGTAACACTACAGAACTATTTTACAAAATGAACACATGAATCAAGTTAACCACACCTGAAAACAACAAATATGTAAGAATTTATGAAACATGAGTATGTGTAGTCACATATTAAAGAATATTTAAGACAAAACTCAGATGGGATGCAATAGAAAATTTGTTTTCATTGACATGCATTTAAAGTATTAAAAAAAATGTTATGTATACTACCTTGAATCATAAACCACAATCTTCTTCCAATGCAATAATCAATACAGTATTTTCATAGACGTAAAAAGGCTGCTTTAACACTATCATGAAATGCCCCTTGATTGGCAAATGCTAATGTCAGAGATGATCATTCCGGATTTAAATACCATTGATTAAGAGGCTTCTTGTTGTGAGTAAAAGATACAATAAACTGTGTGAGGACGCATGAGAAAAACTTCCTGTTGCCTGATAATCACACACACACACACACACACACACACACACACACACACACACACACACTCACACACACACTCACACATATACACAAAATCATCCTATAACCATTGTATTATATTTCAATCAAGCTCTTACTATGGCAAACAA
>JADBJO010024117.1:0-25599 GCA_016801955.1 Conus betulinus | reverse complement strand
GTCCTCTCCAGTCTGTGGTTTGGTGGGGGTTCCGTCAGGTTATCAGTTAGTATATATTGGCGGACTCATAGGTTTGTCACTGGACGGTACGTGGTGGCCGCCCCTTGGTTGGGTGGAGCCGCACTCTGGAGTGAGAGCTTCACTCATGCCAGCACCTCCACGAACTAAGCAATTATCGTTCGTCAGTAGGCGGGCCGCTTAGTAGTTGGTTGTCCTGCGTATGTTCATCAGAACAGCCGACACTGAAACACCACCGAAGTATGAGTGACCGGCAAGCAGTTGCAAGTGTCTCCGCGGTGGGTGCCTCTGACAACGAGTCGACGTTTTCGACCTTGCCTCCATGTGGACGTTCGACTCATGAATACCTGGAGCATGCCAGTGATGGTGTGGATGTTTGGTTGGGGCGGCTACTTGAACTGGGAGTGGCTGTGGGTTGGGTTGGTTGGGCAGTGTGTCGGAAAAGGCAAGATTATGAACGAGGGTGGGTTAGTGTTGAAGCAACTGCTCTCTGGGTTGCGCCTCCGACGACTTCTTTGGTGTGGTTGGGGACAGCAACCCCCCCCCCCCCCCCCCCCCCCCCCCCCCCACCCCCCCCCCCCCCCCCCCCCCCCCCCCACCCCCCCCCCCCCCCCCCCCCCCCCCCCCCCACCCCCCCCCCCCCCCCCCCTGCCCCCCCACCCCCACCCACACCAGTTAAAACAAAAACATGTCGTGGAACCACACCATTGATCTCTGGTACAGGGTGGGGTTTTCAGGTTTTTTTATGACATGCATTGCATTCTCCACGTTGAAATATCCAAGTAGGACGCACCACTGTGCAGACCTTTAGGGTGTTCTAGAACTAGTCCACTACCGCCCACGATAGGGGCAGAGCAGTCCACCAGTCTGTGAAGTATCGAATCCAGAGGGGGATTCGAACAGAAAAGGGTAGCGTGTGTCTGGTGACACCCTTCAGTGCTAACAAAAATACTTCTTCCTCTATGGCCAGCAATTGAGTGAACCCCGATATCAGTGTGGCGCTGCACGCGGTGAGGTGTGTGTAGTGGGGTTGGTCCCACCCCGTTAGGAAAACACTCTGCCAGTGGGCACAACAAACTGTCCCTTTTTTTTAAAAACAGTATCCGTTTTTGTTAGGAAATAGGCCCCGTTTGTTGATAGTCGTGTTTCGGGCTTCATTTCTTCTTTTGGGGGGACTAGTAATAGTGGGTCAGGCATTTTGGAACTTAACAGGTATCTTGGGGGTGTTCTATGCTTATTATCGTTTTTTTTAATTGTGTGTGTGTGTGTGTGGGTGTGGTGTGTGTGTGTGTTGTGTGGTGTGGTGTGTGGGTGTGTGTTCTTTTGGGACCTGGTTAGGGTAGTTAACTTCTTATAAGGGACTCTCCTCTTCGATACCCTTCTTTATCCTGTACACTCTGTCTATTTCTCCCTGTTTTCTGAATTGGCCCATGAAGTTTCGCAATAGGTAATGTGGTTGTGTATGTGTGTATGAAAGTACTAAAGGTGTTGTTTATGTCGTGTACTCTTGGCTCTTGTGCAGAGCTGGTGAATGTGGACCTAACTCCCGACTCTGAGGTCCTTATTGAAGGCCGACACACATACACTCTCTACTCTCTTTACCACAAAAAGCATGCCGTAACTTCCAATTGTATTCAAGAAAACAAAGATCATTCTTGTCCTAAAACAAAAACTCATGGAAATCAAACACCATAAATCCCACATTCGTATATCAATGTCATTAAATCTGTCGAAAAAACAGCACGCACACAACAAAATTCTCATGTTACCGTGGAAAATCCACACTTGGCAGTCTGGTTTTAGACCAGGAGAGGTAGGCTTGGAAGTCCCAGCGTTCAGCTTTGTATGTCCATGAAAGGCTTAAAAATGGGATGCGTTTGGGATGAGTGAGAATGTGTCCCTGTATTGGGGGAGAAAGTTTGGAAGGTCTGTTTGTGTATGCATAGTGCGTGCCCGCGCGCGCTGCGCGCGCGCGCGGCGCGCGCGTGTGTGTGTGTTGTGGTGTGGTGTGTGTGTGTGTGTGTGTGTGTGCCTCTCCCACATCGATTACAATTAATGGCATTCTTTCTCTGTACTTACAGGGCTTCCATTAGGTGGTAAATGTTACGTAGCTCAATATTCTACATGAGCAATGGAATATATGACCACAAGATAAAAACATGTTATACGTTATTGGTAGTTAACTTTTCTCTCTTGGTATCGCGCGCGCGCACAAACACACACACACACACACACACACCACACACACACCACACACACACACACACCACACACACACACACATCACACACACAACACAGACAGGAAGAAACATACACAAATACACACACACACACAAATACGCAAACAACACACACCACACCTACACACAAACATGTACACCCCCAAAACGCTCCAGATACTTGCGTGCGCGCACACACACGCGCCACACACGCATGAAACACGCCACATAAGAATACACACATGTACATAAACACAAAAGAAAATCTAGATGCAAACTTTTCAAATTCACAGTCATGTTAAGTGCGTCTGCGTCGGTGAGGAAATAACACATGTCCATGTTATTCTGCACTGTCAGCATTTTGAAAATCATTTTTACCCACTTCGATTTGTGATTCAACGGTTTCAGATTCATCTTTCAAGAATATTTTATTGAAACGATTTGCTTATGCTAGATGTTGTTAAAGGCTTTAAAACGGAGCCCCAGTGGGCTCATTGATTTAATGTTTACAAATGTTTGAGTATGTTATTGTTGTTAAGATTTCATTTTTGAAGGGAAATGGTAGGGAGGTTCAGATACTAGGAAGACGGGGAGTTTTGTTGATTGTTGTTGATTTTTTTTTTTTCGTCTAATATCACAGCATTGTGAAAAAGACGCTTAAAGAAGGAAGAACGAACAAAAAGGAAAATACCCCCTCTCTCTCTCTATATCTCTATCCTATCCTCCTGACCCCCTGTGCTTACAGATGTGTCAGTACCGACATAACACACTGTCGTCATGCTGCATAGCAAACTGCCATTCACAGTTACACCCTCACTGTCCGCCTCTTTCGCCTCCCCTCAGCTGACCAAAACACTACAAGCCAGGTCCATCATCGGAATGTTTTCATGTAACATTTTTTTTTCCTCAAACGAGTCGTTAAAGAATAAAACTCTGGAAAAAAAAAAGGGACAAATTAACCAACTGTGAAATAACAAAGGCTGCTGTTGTTTCATGATAGTGAACAAGTTGTAAAAAAAAAAAATTCTACATTGGAGAGTGGAACAAGACGTTAAAGGTTTTCATCCACTTTGCGTGGCTGCTTTGCTTGGAAAACATCCTTCCACCACCCTCAAAAACATGTTTTCAGGAACAGACCTGACATTACGTTTTCAATCTGTACGAAATTAGTCACTGTCCAGGGAAGCACGATGATATGATACCCATTAAAAAAAAAAAAGTAGAATTGTAAGTCATCCAAACAAGAGCACAAACAAACGTACAAGACAAAACACCGACGCATTTGACCTCTTAGGTCTTCTTCAGCATGACAGTCAGCAGTCACAGAACTGATAACGTTACAAGACCAAAGGCTTTAACAAAACCAATTCGTGCGTTGTAGATACTGGCTACGTTTTGTACACATAACGATACCTTACTTTTATGTGTTGATTCCCTGAATGTGACAACAGAAGGCGTGTCAGGGGTCAATGCTGCACTGTGTGATGTATCTGTGCACAGGTTCCAATGTGGGTGATGAGTGCTCAGAACCAGGTGGAGCAGGAGTTCTGCATTCCCTGGGACAGTCTGCAGCACTGATGGAATTTGCAGTAAGCTCTATCCTTCCCTACCTCATCTGCCTTCTCCTTGTCTCCTCTCTCCTCTTCTCTCTCTCTTGGCTGTCTTTGCTCATAGAAAATATGCCTTTCCAATTGTC
Source organism: Conus betulinus (assembly GCA_016801955.1). Lineage (NCBI taxonomy): Eukaryota > Metazoa > Mollusca > Gastropoda > Neogastropoda > Conidae > Conus > Conus betulinus. The sequence continues at coordinate 21,664 of JADBJO010024117.1, read as the reverse complement.
ATTCAAGAAAGCAAAGAACAGTACATGTTCCTAAAACAAACAATCATGGAAAGTAACAACCCAACTATAAACTCCAAACCTTATATCAATGTAAATCTTAGCCTGTCAAAAAACATGCACACAAACATTTTTCAAGTTACGTGGAAATAACCTCACCCTTCTTTTATAGTCTGGTTTCAACACGAAGAGGTATGATCGGAAAGTCCAACATTCATTTTATGTTCCTGAATGGCTTAAACAAAGGGATACTGTTACGGATGGTGGTAGTGCTTTTTGTATGACTGTTTTTTCTGACTCTCAGTTTGAAAAAGTGTGCATGCGTATAACTATTTTCCCCAAACACACACCCCACACCACATGAACATGGACAGCTAGACAACACAACAAGGTATGCGTATTTCATTTATATGCTGCCGAACCATCAAACCATAAACACCCATCAATACAAATCGGTACAAAAATCGATTACCAGGCTACCACCAGCAAGGGCCTTGAACAAAACACAGGGAGCCTCAGCCATCGCTCTCAAGACTGACACATTGAATAATTCTCACTAGCACTGTAAGTAGTGTCCCAACAGACATAAACCACACAACAGGCTGGCTGCAACAAGCCCAAGTCACAGTTTCATACGGAAAGCAGAGCCGCTCACCAATACAGTTTGAAGTCCCCACAGGGTACACCCACACAGAAGATCATGTTGGACTATCCACCTGGCCGTCAGCCTCTCACACGTTGTCTTGACGGAGAATCCTCAGGTCACAGTCTTCACACGGCAAGTAGAGCCACTCACGAAAGCAGTTCAAAGTGCGTAGGCTACACCACACAGAAGATCACGTTGGAGTACTGACCTTGGCGGTCAGCCCCTCCACGTATCGTCTTGACAGAGAATCCTTGAGGCCCTTTACCACACACTTGTACTACTGGCCTTGTGGCCAGCCTCTTCCACATCGTCTTGACAGAGAATCCTGAGGCCCTTTACCACACACATTGTACTACTGGCCTGTGGCCAGCCTCTCAACAAATCGTCTTGACAGAGAATCCTGAGGCCCTTTACCACACACTTGTACTACTGGCCTTGTGGTCAGCCTCTTCCACATCGTCTTGACAGAGAAATCCTCAGGCCCTTTACCACACACTGTACTACTGGCCTTGTGGCCAGCCTCTTCCACATCGTCTTGACAGAGAATCCTCAGGCCCTTTACCACACACTTGTACTACTGGCCTTGTGGCCAGCCTCTTCCACATCGTCTTGACAGAGAGAATCCTCAGGCCCTTTACCACACACTTGTACTACTGGCCTTGTGGGGTCAGCCTACTACTCCTTCCACATCGTCTTGACAGAGAATCCTCAGGCCCCTTTACCACACACTGTACTACTGGCCTTGTGGTCAGCCTCTTCCACATCGTCTTGACAGAGAATCCTCAGCCTCTCCACATTGTCTTGACAGAGAATCCTCAGCCTCTCCACATTGTCTTGACAGAGAATCCTCAGCCTCTCCACATTGTCTTGACAGAGAATCCTCAGGCCCTTTACTACACTCTTGTACTACTTTGCCTTGTGGTCAGCCTCTTCCACATCGTGTTATGGAGACAGTGGCTGGGGCATGGGTGGTACCCCCACAACGGTGGTTACAACTTCCAGGCTGGACTCAGGGGCCTCACCATTTTCTCTTTTTTGCTGTTCCTCGGCTTTGTCTTACGTCATGTTCTTATGTAATCTTACGTTAACGTCACAATTTACGTTGACGTCACAGATACGTTTGTGGATGAATGGAAAAACTACCCCTTATTGTATTGGAAAGAAAAGCTGGAAGGTCTCACTTCCAGCAGACATTTGCAGCTGCAGGGTGAACCACAAATGTTGGTTGTCATGAGGTGTTCTATTTCTCCATTGGCTTCTGGACGTAAAGGGCGTGATTTTGCGATGGTCGAGACGAAAAAAAGAAAAAGATAGGTCGAAATCAGTACACGCATGTCCAGGGAATGAAGATCTGCAATGGATTTAACCAATTTGGGAATGCCTTGGTGAACAAAAACTGTGGTCTGTTTACAAAGTACACGCTTGAAATATGTCGAAAGAAGGATTTTAAACCTCTGGATATCGGTTTGCATTCATCAATGACTCCCACCACATAATCAACAGGCGTTTACTGACCTGTAAAGTCTGTTGTGACACTGTGCCAAGGTTCAGGGGGTCTGCATTAGGTACAAGAAGTTCACATTTCATAGGACTTGGATTAGAACGCCTGACATAGAATACAATTGTGACTGAACTTTTCACAAGTTTGTGAATCCCAGGGAAGCACTCTTTTCTCGTGTATACATATTTCTGTGATCTTCATAATCCCTTGTTGAGACCTGATATGTCATGTCAAGGAAGCCTTTCAAGATGAAACCATCATGTACAATGAGCTTTTCTTCCAATGAGCAAAGTTGCTGACATTTTGACATGACCAGTGTCTCCACTATATGGCACGGGCATCACTTTTTACAGCTTTATGTCTTTCTGTGTTGCTGTCTTCACTTCTTCTAGTGTCATAACATTGGGAATACCATTACATGCCACATGGTTGGATGTGTGCTTCTCCAGCGTTCTAATGAAAGGGTCTGATTGATGACTGATGGTTGACGTAGACTGTGGGTTAAAATCGTCCTGTCCAGGACGAGATTTCAGTGTAAGGCCATGCGCATGAGATGGAGACGCCATATTGTGATGCGTGTAGTCACAGGTCTGTTACTGAAAAACGAAACCAGGATGAGGCTTGCAGTCAGTGGTGATTGTAAATGAACCCTACAGATAGTAATGGTAATGTTCTAGACAAAAACTAAACTTTAAGCATCTCTCTGTCAACGTGAAAGTATTTTGCTTTGTGTTTGTGAGAGCACGTCTTGTGCAGCAGATGAGTTCCTCTACTCTGAGTCCAAATGGCACCTAGTGCAACCAGACTAGCATCTACCGCAACTTTAGCGCGTTTGTCAGAATCAACGTAAATCATCACATTAGCACGCTTGTCAGGATCAAAGTAAATCAGTACATAATCATCAGTGAGTGTTTGTTTCAAACTGCTGCAATCTGTTCTTTATCTTTGGACCACCGCTTAGAAATGTCTTTTCTTGTCAGTCTTTGAAGAAATTCTGTCACTGTGGCATATCTAGGAATGATCCATCAAATATACTGAGTCATTGTCGCACACTGCATTGGCAACACTCAATCGCACACACGGCATTTGGCTCCATACTTGCGCATCTACTTCATTCATCCAAAGGAGAGAGAGTGGGCAAACAATTCACTTTTTTGAGCTCCCTTTACCGAAATTGGCGACAAAGCAATACATACACAAAACAGCTTTTTTTTGGTTTGTACTTATATTCAAAACGTTTAATTCACTAGATTAGTAGCTGCACAACTCCATAGAGGCAGCTCGTTTTTCTTCCTTTTAAACACAAACCACATTCAGATATTACACTTCTTGTTCATCCTTCAAATACTCCATTTCTCATCGTTTCTCCTTTCAAACATATAAAAGAATTGCCTTGGGAAATGTTTTCTTTGTAAAAAAAATTCCCCCAATGGATATTAAGTTTCCAGGACGCTTATCACAAACGGTTGGATGTTGAGGTTTTTTCTGATAAGAAACCCCGAGTCCGACGTTAGCTTTGGAACATGTAAGTTTTTGTTGTTGTTTTTTGTTGTTGACATTCTACACAAACACGATACATGAACATACTCACGCATTTGTAGTATTCTGCCTCCAGCACACGCCTCCTCGTTACGTGGTGTCGTTTATTTCTTTTTTTTTTCTTATTAATCACATCAACCATGCACGTTTTCTTATCAATAGTTTTATTTTCTCTCTATGTATCAGTTATTCCCCAACTGGCAGCTTACCTATAGGGAATCAATATTGTGACCAACATAATCCCTAGCAGATTTCTGTCAGCACTGCAACAAAATTCGACCACTCACAGGCCACATGGAAAAAACTAGGTTTTCCTTTCACCACCCCCGAGGTTGACAATAAGCTACCAGCTCGACCCAAGCCCCGCACCCTTCCCTCCAGTCTGACAACCCTTTGTCAGCCGTACATATCGGGAACACACCCGTCCTACAAAACAGTAAGCCTCTCTCATCAATCAAGTGCCTCAGGATCCAATCAACGACAAGAAAAGGTTAGGGATTAAAACACTGTTTGCATATGGTGTTGTCGCCGCATCAAATGTTTAAAAAAACGTCATGACAGTAGTGTCTTGGAAAGATCAGTGTTCGTCAGTGTTCTTAGGTGAAAGTGTATTGGTCATTGTTGAAACCTTCTCTGGGTCAGGAGAAACTCCTGTGCTGCTGACCACGTAACAAAAAAAAAGACACGGCTTGTCAACAGATAACTCACACGTTTCTTTGTTTGGCTTGCTACTTCAGTCATTGTGCTTCTTCAGTGTGGCATGAAGACTGCCATTGCTTGTTGTTGTTTCCATCATGTTATCATCTGGCAAGTGTATAGCCCCTGGTATGACTTGAAGAAGATTTGCAATAACATTCTGAAAAGCTTCTGATGCTGCGTTGACGCCAAATAGACCACCTTGTATGGAAAATATTGTAACTTATTGACTTTCTTTATTGAGCTCATGCTAATGATAAGCAATGCGGAAGTCAGTTTGGAAAAATATGGTTGATCCTTTAACCTCTGCAATGAGATCACCTAGTGTAGACATAGGATGTTTTTTCTCTTTTTGTCACATTGTTTGGTTCTCGCATATCAACACATATGTGGACACCAGCGTGTTTCTACTAGCAACTATGATGGGACTGACCCATGAGTTTAACCCACTGACCTTCTGAATGAAGTACAGCTTATCGAAACGTTCACATTCTGCCTCAACGTCTTTTTGAACATGAAACAGATTTTTTTTCTGTGACACCGAGTGACAGGTTATACATCTGGATCAATGTGAAGATTGATACCGATGCCAAAGATTTGCCATGACCTTCACCGAACATCTTTGACTATTGTTCAACATAGGCAAGATGCTTCCAGGGTCATGGAAGAGAAAAGGGCAAAGTGTACAGTATTTAACTTTTGTGCAGTCTCGGCGCTCAAGAGATTGTCATACATTTTGCTTTCCATCAGTTATGACAACACCAAAATTGTGTTCTTGATGACCTATCATTTTGACTGATGTGTACATTAAAATGACCAGCTACAAGAAGTGCCAATCCATCTGTATGAATGGACGTCTAGCGATAGCGGAAACAGTTTGGATTCGGATTTAGTAGTTGTTAAAAATCAAATCATCATCCAATGTATGTATGTTCGCGCCTGAATCAGTGAAAAAAAAACGTGATTAGTGTGTTTTGAATGTGCATGACAAAAGTGGGAGTCTTGTTTTTTCGCAAAGCAAAGACATACTGTTCATCCCTGTTTGTATTTTTGTATGTTGCGTTCAACTTCATCGCGTAGACTGCATTCACCTTCAGTCTCTTGTACGATACAGCTTGCCTTTGGTTTTGTAGACTCACAAACTGTTGAAAAAATGTCCCATATTTCAACAGGTTCTACAGTGCTTGCCTCTTGCAGGACAGGGAGTTCAATGAGGAAAATGTACCACCACAGTAAAGGCAGATATTTGTGACTTAATGTCCATTACTATGTCGTGTAAATGTGTCGTCCACCAGCACAAACAAATCTTACAAATGGCCATATTGTGGTTTGATTGGTTGTTTGATTTTTTTTTTTTCTGAGTGGTATTCTGGACAAATATTTCTTAATTATAATCACAGTGATCAATGAGATGCTTTCGATTCTAACAACACGGAAATGTTAAAAAGTGGAGGGGAAAGCAAAGGAAATGTGCTATGTGACGGTTGACTGACTGTCCTGTTGGAAGGTAGGAATGTGAGTGTTCTATGTATGCTAAAGCCTATGTCGATAGAATTTTTGTCTGATGTGAGATAAAGAGAACCTTTAGTGTTGCAGGGGACTTGGCGGGATAATTACGTATTGCGTCTTCTTCTCCCGGCCCTTTGTTTTGTTTTGTGTCCCCCCCCCCCGCCCCCGCCAGTTCTCCCGCCCCCCCCCCCCCCCCCCACCCCCCCCCCAATACCCAACGATCTCATCCTGTGCTCTCCCGAGTATGGCACACGCTCCCCCCCCCCCCCCCCCCCCCCGCCAACACACACACACACACACACACGCACACACACACACACACACACACACACTTCTGTCGATGGTGAAATGGCCTTCTCTCCATTCAGTATTCGCACGGAAGCGGAGTATAACCACAGAATAGTTTTTCTTTTCCTCCTGAAAGGTGCAAAGTTTAGATATCCCCTCTGGATTTGAGAGACTGGACTGACTACCTTTGAACAAAATTACAAATTGGGCATTGTATATTTGTGTGGGATATACTTACGGTAAGATGAATAGATGTTAGTAAACAGATGTTGAAATTAGTGACAGATCAAGGAAATGTGTTATCAGAAACAGATGAAATGCTAGACGTGACCAGACCATACTACGAGCATTTGTATATAAAAAAGAGACATAATCGATATCGATATTAGCAAGTACATGCTAAATCTACCACAGTTAAATAAAGACGAATAAGAACAACTGGAAGGATTGATTACCATCCAAGTAGCATCAGAAGCCATGAAGAGAACTTGCAGAATGACAAAAACGCTGGGCACAGATGGAATGACAGTCAATTTCTATAAGTTCTTTTGGACACAAACAGATGAGTTTGTAGTCAGATCTTTAAACGAAGGTTTGTAAACAAAGAGATGTCAGCACAGGAATAATCACGTGCCTACCAAAAGCAGACAAACCAAGAGAGTTTTCAAGAAACAGGAGACTGATTTCATTGTTAAATGTTTCATACAAAATAGGCGCCACATGTATTGCTAATGGAATTAAAACTGTTCTACCTCATTTAATTACTGAAGATCAAACAGGTTTTATTCCTTGACGATATATTGGAGAAAATATAAAGAACAATGTTTGACTTAATGTTTTACCTTGAGAAAACATTTTATACCTGGTTTACTAGTATCAGTTGACTATGAGAAGGCGTTTGATTCGATAAAACTGGTCATATATGAATAAGGTACTTAAAGCTTTTGGATTTGGGGAAAATATATGCTGCTGGGTTTCAACATTTTATGAAAATATAATATCTTTTGTGATTGTGAACGGGAAAGTATCTCAGGGTTTTGAAATACAAAAAGGATGCCATCAGGGCGATCCGATTTCACCATATTTATTTCTTTTGTGTGCAGAAATTTTAGCATGTAAAATCAGGGAAGACAAGAGAATAAAGGGTATCACAATACTCGATACGGTTTTCAAGATTAGCCACTTTGCAGATGAACACAGTTTACATTAGAACGAGATAAACTGTCATATGAAAAGTTGTTTGAGACTCTTAGAGAGTTTGAAGCTTTTCAGGACTTAAACTGAATTATAAAAAACCTGTAAACGTATGGATAGGAAGACTGAAGAATTCAAAATGTCAGTATCTGTCCGAAAGGAGAATGAAATGGAACCCACCCAAATGTAAAATATTAGGAATTTGGTTCACAGACGGTATATCAAAAATGACAGAAATCAACATGGCAGATAAATTTAATGAAGTCAAACAATTGTTCAGAATTTGGTCAAACCGTATATGTACACCCCTAGGTAGGATTGCAGTACTGAAGCCCATGATACTTTCAAAACTTCCATACCTGTGGATTGTGTTACCAAACCCTCCCCAAAACAAAATAAACCAGCTTCAGAAACTATGTTTTGAATTTATATATGCATAGAAAAAATACTAACAAAATCAAAAGGAAATATGCGGTACATGCTGTCGAAAATGGAGGTATAGGTGTACCCCACTTAGAGAAATATATGCAAGCCCAAAAATGATCTGGGTAAAATACATAGTATTATATGACAAGTCCAAGTGGAAAAAATATATTAAGTGCTATGTGCCCAGAAATAGATTTATTTGACGTTTGCAGACCTAAAAAAAATCTCATTGAATAAAGTAATGAGTTTTGTAAAGAAGTTTTCACTTCATACGTTAACTTTGCAGAGCAGGTACAATTGATTAATTCGCATGAGGTATTAGCAGAGCCGTTATTTTGTAATGACAAGTTCAGACATTGTAATGAAGTCATAAATTTAAAAAAAATGGGTAGCAAAGCAGATATGCCTAGTTAAAAATGTTGTCAATAAAGATGGACGTTTTCTCGATTGTAGAATGTTCTCTGAAAAATATGATGTTGCAGTAAATTATATGGATTATATGGGATGTATATCATCAATTAAAAAAAGTTATTTAAGATGTACAAATATCAAAATAACGAACAACAATAACTATAATCCAAGAACAAAAGCACAGTAAATGATATCTGGAGTTATAAAAAATAGGAAATCTTCTACAGCATTCTCATAGAAAAAAAATAACCATCTTTGATATTAGCTCCTTTGCAAAATGGAAAAATAAACCAAGCTGTTTTGTAAATGGGAGCAAGTATTAAAGCAACTAAAAACAAATTAAAGGAATTACACTAAAATGGTTCCAAATAAGAACTTGTCATAATATTCTTGTTACAAATCACATTTTAAAGAAGATGGGAATTCTTGTCAGCGATCTGTGCACATTCTGCGAAACTGACAGATTCAATCCAACATTGCATATGGCGATGTCAGGTTGCAAAACGCTTTTGGGGGGATTGGGAAAAATATTGAAAAAATGATGTGAATATTGCAGCAGAACGGAACTCATTATAGAGCTGGTTCTGTTTGGACACGATAAACATAAGAAAACAGATGAGGTGTTGGACCACATTAGTTTAAGGGCTAAACATTATACTATATACAGATGTAGAATAAAAAAAATAAAACGTACTATCAGACACTTCCTGAAAGATACTAATAACATATGTAAGATAGAAAAATATAATCATTGTTTAGACATGAAGTACATGGCATTTAACAGAAAATGGTTGTCCCTATGAAAAACTTGATGTTTTCTAATGTAATGGCATAAAGGAGGGGAAAACCAAAGATGGCAGTAACCGGTAGACAGCAACAGCTACATTTAAGACATTTCAGACAACTCTTTCACGATTGTGTAAAATTGTATCTAACGACTGTAACCTGCATGATCAGGCATAGCAGATGTACATGTTCCTAACTGCCTTATAGACGAAAAAAGTAGTATATTTTGTGACTCGTTCCTTACTGGTCCCCCCCCCCCCCACTGAACTGGTAGAATGCTTTTTGCCTAGTATGTCTTTGTGTGTGTAAGTCATTATTTCTCTACCCCCTCCCCCCCCCCTTCTTGATTTTGCATATTCATTCATATGCCGATTTTTAACACGTGTTTGCTGTTATTTTTGGAAAAAAAAAAAACACACGAAAAAATATTATATTAAAAAAAAGATGTCTGATCACCTAATAGTCTTGACCAGCCGGTGTGTGTAGAGCTCCCTCTTTATTCAATATCTGAACCACTGTTAGTCATGACACGTTCTTTATGCTACGGCATACAAACTGCCATTCATGGTACGCAACCCTCTCCCTTCTTCGTCTTCCCTCCGTGAAAGTACAGCCACCTACATCACCAGAATCTTTGAGTAACTCTTTTCCTGTAAATGTCTCGCAAAGAATGAAATCGGGATTCTTTTCAAGACGGCGAAGTTGTCTAACATTTCTCCATCAAAGGAGAGTGGAACAAGAGACGTTACTTCAGGGGGTTTTCATCCATTTTGTTTTGCTTTGGGTGAAAGCATCTTTACACACACACACACACACACACACACACACACAAAGAAAAAAACAAGTTTTCAGACAGACCTGACGTTACATTAAATTTAAATATTTGACGTAAATAATTACTCTCCAGTGAGCCATTATACATAATGTTGAGAGACGAAGGGCTTGGCCAAACGAATTGACGTGTTTGTAGTATACTGGCTATATGTCTTGTACAGATGATGACACCTTTACCTTTATATGATCATTTCTTGACTGTGTCAAAAGAAGGCGTATCAGGGAACAATGCTGTACACTGTGATGTGTCTGTGCACAGGATTCAAGGTGGGTGAGCTGTGTCCAGACCCCTATCAGCAATTCTGCGTTCCTGAGGCGGAGTGCTTTAGTGCAATCTGTGGTGAGTTTCTCTTCCTCCCTCCCTCCTTCCCTCCCTCCCTCTCTCTGTATGCAGAAACATGCCTTTTGAATAGCACTCAAGACCGGAGACAAAGTACCTGTTCGTAAAACCAAAGAAACTCACGGATATTAAAAACTATAAAAACTCAAATCCCTTATATCAATTTTGTCTAACCCTCTCCAAAAACAGGTATGTAGAATTGTCTTGAGTGACTTGGGAATAGCCTGTTCCGCACGTGCAGTCTGGTATTCAACCCGAGAGGTAGGCTGGAATGTCCGGTATTCATTTTTCGTCCAGGAAGGGTTTCTAAGGGAGATAAGTGGGTGGATGATCGAGGTGTGCCCCTGTATTGGCGAAGACAGTTGGAAGCTCGCATTTCCAGTTAACAGTTTCCAGCTTCTGAGTAACAAGTATGTTTTGTTGCCGTGAAGCGTTCTGTTTCTCCGTTAGCTTCTGGACGTAGGGGCTTCACTTCGTAATGGCCCAAACCAAACTATACTAGTCACATAAAGTTAAGCACAGGCCTTTGCACACAGGGGGTTGATTCATCCCTTCAAAAAACATTGTTTTTTTTTTTTGTTATGCGGCAACCAATGATGGAATCTCACACAGCAGTGTGTAATCCAGCCTGTGTCAACTGGTAGTGCGCACGGGGGTCTTGGTGACCTCGTTACCGCGCGGGATAAAAAGTGCAAAGTTGCGTTAACTGTGCCTGTTTTGCATCAAGCTTGCTGGCGACACAAGATGTGTAAAATGAAAAAATTCTTTTTTCCCGTGCAAGAGCAGTCTCTCAAGTGAGTTTTATGCCCTTTTCTTTTGGCTGTTTAAGCGCGGGGTTGGTTACTGTCAGCCCTTTTCTCACCATGCCACCACGAAGAAAACTTAGCACCTTTGACAAAACCAGGGTGATTGCGTGGATACAAGATGGCATTGCAAAGGCTGAAGTGGCGCGACGACTTGGTGTGCATCATTCAGTTATTGTTAGACTGAATCAGCGTTTTAGGGCGACCAACAGCGTTGAAGAGAGGCCACGGTCAGGTCGGCCTAGGCAGACTACTCCCAGAGAAGATCGTTTCATCGAGAGGCAGGCCCTATTGCAGCGGGATACCACTTCCACCAGCATCCAAAGGCAGCTTCGTATGGCAAATAACACCATCCCCAGCCGTCAAGCCATACGAAACCGTCTTCACCACTTCGGCCTCAGATCACGTCGCCCAGCTGTTCGACCACGACTGCTAGCAGCCCATAGGCTGGCTCGCCGAGCTTTCTGCCATCGTCATGTGAGATGGAACCAACAACAGTGGTCCCAGGTCCTCTTTTCAGATGAGTCGCGGTTTAGTCTTGAACACAATGACGGCCGAACTAGAGTTTGGAGACGTGTTGGTGAACGTTACATTGATGCAGCTGTTCGCCAGACCAGGGCCTTGGGGGAGGATCTGTTATGGTATGGGGTGCCTTCAGCCTCCACCACAAGACACCACTCTACCATATTGATGGAAACCTCACAGGCATCCGCCATCGGAATGAAATCCTGGCGCCTTTCGTTGTTCCGACCATGCAACGGATAGGACCCATGGCAGTCTTCCAAGACGACAATGCTCGACCACATAGGGCCCGGGTGGCCGAAAACTTCATTGTGCAGGCCAGCATCAACAGGATGATCTTCCCGGCGTATAGTCCCGACCTCAATCCCATCGAGCATATGTGGGATGAGTTGGGGAGACGTGTGAAGGAGAAACCATCCACCTCCCAGAGACCGCCAGGATCTCTTCCAAATGCTGCAACTGGAATGGCAGAGAATCCCTCAGAGGATCATCAGAACACTGGTCAACTCGATGAGGAGTCGCTGCGTGGAATGTCTCGCCAATGGCGGTGGCCACACCCACTATTGAAATGATTTTGTGAACTGAACAGATTTTGCGAACTTTGATTTCGACCCATCCTCTGTTTAATTGTCTGTAAATCAACAACCGTTCATTCGATCCCAATGAAATTCAATGTACGTTGGAACAAGATAATGAATTAAATCTGTTCCCAATTTCAAAATCGTGGCTTTTATATTTTGGAAATTATGCGGGGACATGCAAACTGTGCTTAACTTTATGTGACTAGTATATATGGCCAAATCAGTCAACTCACGTCCATGGAATGAAGATCCGCTGTGGGTTTCACAACTTTGGGAATGCCTTGCTGAGCACAATTTGTTGCCCAGTTTGCTAAGTACACACTTGAAATGAGTTAAAACAGGATTTCAACCTCTGAATATTGGTTGTAATCATCAGTGATTACCACTACATGGTCACCCATTAACAATGGACCTGAAATGCCTATTGCGACACTGTGTTCAGGGGGAAGTGGAGTAGGAACAGTGAGTTCACATTGAGTGGGACATGGATAGGACGCCTGACATGGAACACAATTCTTGACTATTATTTTCCAAAAGTTTGTGAATCAAAGGGAAGCACGCTTGTTCGTGTATACATAGTTTAATCATCACAATCCCTTATTGAGCCTGATGTACTATGCCAAGGAAGCCTTTCAGGAACAATGAACACAGTCATGACAACAATGTCTGATGTGAGATGACGATCATAATGAACACAGCCATGACAACAATGTCTAATGTCAGTGTGGAGACGATGACCTCTGAAAATCAAACCGTCATGCACGTAGAGTTCTTTCTGTGAAACGATCAAAGTCGCGGACATTTTCGCCTGACCAGCGTCTTCTCTATAAGGCAAGCGTCACTTTTTACAGCTTGGATATTTCTGTGTTGCTGTCTTCACGTCTTCTACTGTCATAACATTGGGAATACCATTACATGCCAATTGGTTGGATGTGCTTCTCCAGCGTTCTAATGAAGGGATCTGATTGATGGCTCACGGTTGATGTAGACAGTTGGGTTAAAATCGTCCCGTCCAGGACGAGATTTCAGTGTAAGGTCATGCGCATGAGATGGAGATGCCATATTTTGATGCGTGTAGTCGCAGGTCTGGTATTGAAAACCAGACCCAGGGGAGTCTTGAGGTCAGTGATGATTGTGAATGGACCGTAGAGATACAAATGGTAATGTCCTGGACCAAAACCAAGTGCAAGCATCTCTCTGTCAGTCTGACAGTATTATTTTTTTTATATGTGTATGTGAGAGCATGTCTTGCACAGCAGATGATTTTCCCACTCTTAATCGAAATGGCACCTAGTGCAACTGGATTAGCGTCTACCGCAACTGTAGCACATTTGTAGGGATCGAAGTGTTCTTCATCTTTGGACCACCGCCAAGATATGTCTTTCGTTGTCAGTCTTCGAAGCAGTTCTGTCACTGTGGCTTATCCAGGAATGAACCTTAAGATATTCTGAGTTGTGTCCTGGAGAGATCAGTGTTCGCCAACGTTCATAGGTGAAGGAGTGTTGTTGATTGTCGAAACCTTCTCTTGATCATAAGAAAAACTCCTCCCTCTAGTGCTGAACACGTAACCTCCCCCACCCCCCCAAAAAAAAAAAAAAAAAATGATTCGGCTTGTCAACAGAAAATTCATGTTTTTTCTTTCTTTGGCTCGGCATCACAGTCATTGAGCTTCTTCAGTGTTACATGGACACTAGCATCACGGTTTACTTGCTCTTTTCCAACATATCATCTGGCAAGCTTCTTGCGCATGGTATGTCTTTAAGGAGATTTGCATTAACATTCTGAAAAACTGAGTACAGCCATGACAACAATGTCTGATGTTAGTGTAGAGATGACGGTCATAATGAAACACAGTCATGACAACAATGTCTGATGTGAGATGACGATCATAATGAACACAGCCATGACAACAATGTCTAATGTCAGTGTGGAGATGATGATCATAATCAACACAGCCATGACAACAATGCCTGATGTCAGTGTGGAGATGATGATCATAATCAACACAGCCATGACAACAATGTCTGATGTCAGTGTAGAGATGATGATCATAATCAACACAGCCATGACAACAATGCCTGATGTCAGTGTGGAGATGATGATCATAATCAACACAGCCATGACAACAATGTCTGATGTCAGTGTAGAGATGATGATCATAATCAACACAGCCATGACAACCTTGCCTGATGTCAGTGTGGAGATGATGATCATAATCAACACAGCCATGACAACAATGTCTGATGTCAGTGTAGAGATGACGATCATAATCAACACAGCCATGACAACAATGCCTGATGTGAGATTACGATCATAATCAACACAGCCATGACAACAATGTCTGATGTCAGTGTAGAGATGACGATCATAATCAACACAGCCATGACAACAATGTCTGATGTCAGTGTGGAGATGACGATCATAATCAACACAGCCATGACAACAATGTCTAATGTCAGTGTGGAGATGACGATCATAATCAACACAGCCATGACAACAATGTCTGATGTCAGTGTAGAGATGATGATCATAATCAACACAGCCGTGACAACAATGCCTGATGTCAGGGTAGAGATGATGATCATAATCAACACAGCCATGACAACAATGCCTGATGTCAGTGTAGAGATGATGATCATAATCAACACAGCCGTGACAATAATGCTGATGTCAGTGTAGAGATGATGATCATAATCAACACAGCCGTGACAACAATGCCTGATGTCAGTGTAGAGATTATGATCATAATCAACACAGCCATGACAACAATGCCTGATGTCAGTGTAGAGATGATGATCATAATCAACACAGCCATGACAACAATGTCTGATGTCAGTGTAGAGATGACGATCATAATCACACACAGCCATGACAACAATGCCTGATGTGAGAAGACGATCATAATCAACACAGCCATGACAACAATGTCTGATGTGAGATGACGATCATAATCAACACAGCCATGACAACAATGTCTGATGTGAGATGACGATCATAATCAACACAGCCATGACAACAATGTCTGATGTCAGTGTAGAGATGACGATCATAATCAACACAGCCATGACAACAATGCCTGATGTGAGATGACGATCATAATCAACACAGCCATGACAACAATGCCTGATGTGAGATGACGATCATAATCAACACAGCCATGACAACAATGTCTGATGTGAGATGATGATCATAATCAAACAACAGCCATGACAACAATGCCTGATGTCAGTGTAGAGATGATGATGATCATAATGAACACAGCCATGACAACAATGTCTGATGTCAGTGTAGAGATGATGATCATAATCAACACAGCCATGACAACAATGCCTGATGTCAGTGTAGAGATGATGATCATAATCAACACAGCCGTGACAACAATGTCTGATGTCAGTGTGGAGATGATGATCATAATCAACACAGCCATGACAACAATGCCTGATGTGAGATGACGATCATAATCAACACAGCCATGACAACAATGCCTGATGTGAGATGATGATCATAATCAACACAGCCGTGACAACAATGTCTGATGTCAGTGTAGAGATGATGATCATAATCAACACAGCCGTGACAACAATGTCTGATGTCAGTGTGGAGATGATGATGACAATGAACACAGCCATGACAACAATCTCTGATGTCAGTGTAGAGATGATGATCATAATCAACACAGCCGTGACAACAATGTCTGATGTCAGTGTAGAGATGATGATCATAATCAACACAGCCATGACAACAATGCCTGATGTGAGATCACGATCATAATCAACACAGCCATGACAACAATATCTGATGTCAGTGTAGAGATGATGATCATAATCAACACAGCCGTGACAACAATGCCTGATGTCAGTGTAGAGAGATGATGATCATAATCAACACAGCCGTGACAAGAATGCCTGATGTCAGTGTAGAGATGATGATCATAATCAACACAGCCATGACAACAATGTCTGATGTCAGTGTAGAGATGATGATCATAATCAACACAGCCATGACAACAATGTCTGATGTCAGTGTAGAGATGATGATCATAATCAACACAGCCATGACAACAATGCCTGATGTCAGTGTGAGGATGATGATCATAATCAACACAGCCATGACAAATGCCTGCCTGATGTCAGTGTAGAGATGATGATCATAATCAACACAGCCATGACAACAATGTCTGATGTCAGTGTAGAGATGATGATCATAATCAACACAGCCATGACAACAATGCCTGATCTCAGTGTGGAGATGATGATCATAATCAACACAGCCATGACAACAATGCCTGATGTCAGTGTAGAGATGATGATCATAATCAACACAGCCATGACAACAATGTTTGATGTCAGTGTAGAGATGATGATCATAATCAACACAGCCATGACAACAATGTCTGATGTCAGTATGGAGATGATGATCATAATGAACACAGCCATGACAAACAATGCCTGATGTCAGTGTGGAGATGATGATCATAATGAACACAGCCATGACAACAATGTCTCATGTCAGTGTAGAGATGATGATCATGCTGAACACAGCCATGACAACAATGTCTGATGTCAGTGTAGAGATGATGATCATGCTGAAACACAGCCATGACAACAATCTCTGATGTCAGTGTAGAGATGACGATCATAATCAACACAGCCATGACAATTCCTGATGTGAGATGACGATCATAATCAACACAGTCATGACAAACAATGCCTGATGTGAGATAACGATCATAATCAACACAGCCATGACAACAATGCCTGCCTCATGTGAGATGACGATCATAATGAACACAGCCATGACAACAATGCCTGATGTCAGTGTAGAGATGATGATCATAATCAACACAGCCATGACAACAATGTCTGATGTCAGTGTGGAGATGATGATCATAATGAACACAGCCATGACAACAATGCCTGATCTCAGTGTAGAGATGATGATCATAATCAACACAGCCATGACAACAATGTCTGATGTCAGTGTGGAGATGATGATCATGCTGAACACAGCCATGACAACAATGTCTGATCTCAGTGTAGAGATTACGATCATAATCAACACAGCCATGACAACAATGTCTGATGTCAGTGTAGAGATGATGATCATAATGAACACAGCCATGACAACAATGCCTGATGTCAGTGTAGAGATGACGATCATAATCAACACAGCCATGACAACAATGCCTGATGTGAGATGACGATCATAATGAACACAGCCATGACAAACAATGCCTGACGTGAGATGACGATCATAATAATCAACACAGCCATGACAACAATGCCTGATGTGAGATGAGGATCATAATCAACACAGCCATGACAACAATGTCTGATGTCAGTGTAGAGATGATGATCATAATGAACAAAGCCGTGACAACAATGTCTGATGTCAGTGTGGAGATGATGATCATAATCAACACAGCCGTGACAACAATGTCTGATGTCAGTGTAGAGATGACGATCATAATCAACACAGCCATGACAACAATGTCTGATGTCAGTGTAGAGATGATGATCATAAATCAACACAGCCATGACAACAATGCCTGATGTCAGTGTGTAGAGATGATGATCATAATCAACACAGCCATGACAACAATGTCTGATGTCAGTGTGGAGATGATGATCATAATCAACACAGCCATGACAACAATGTCTGATGTTAGTGTAGAGATGATGATCATGCTGAACACAGCCATGACAACAATGTCTGATGTCAGTGTAGAGATGATGATCATAATCAACACAGCCATGACAACAAATGCCTGATGTCAGTGTAGAGATGATGATCATAATCAACACAGCCATGACAACTATATCTGATGTCAGTGTAGAGATGATGATCATGCTGAACACAGCCATGACAACAATGTCTGATGTCAGTGTAGAGATGATGATCATAATGAACACAGCCGTGACAACAATGCCTGATGTCAGTGTAGAGATGATGATCATAATCAACACAGCCATGACAACAATGCCTGATGTGAGTGTAGAGATGATGATCATAATCAACACAGCAATGACAACAATGCCTGATGTCAGTGTAGAGATGACGATCATAATCAACACAGCCATGACAATGCCTGATGTGAGATGACGATCATAATCAACACAGCCATGACAACAATGTCTGATGTCAGTGTAGAGATGATGATAATAATCAACACAACCCATGACAACAATGTCTGATGTCAGTGTAGAGATGATGATCATATCAACACAGCCATGACAACAATGTCTGATGTCAGTGTGGAGATGATGATCATAATGAACACAGCCATGACAACAATGTCTGATGTCAGTGTAGAGATGATGATCATAATCAACACAGCCATGACAACAATGCCTGATGTCAGTGTAGAGATGATGATCATAATCAACACAGCCATGACAACAATGTCTGATGTCAGTGTGGAGATGATGATCATAATCAACACAGCCATGACAACAATGTCTGATGTCAGTGTAGAGATGACGATCATAATCAACACAGCCATGACAACAATGCCTGATGTGAGATGATGATCATAATGAACACAGCCATGACAACAATGCCTGATGTCAGTGTAGAGATGATGATCATAATCAACACAGCCGTGACAACAATGTCTGATGTCAGTGTAGAGATGATGATCATAATCAACACAGCCATGACAACAATGTCTGATGTCAGTGTAGAGATGATGATCATAATCAACACAGCCATGACAACAATGTCTGATGTCAGTGTAGAGATGATGATCATAATCAACACAGCCGTGACAACAATGTCTGATGTCAGTGTAGAGATGATGATCATAATCAACACAGCCGTGACAACAATGCCTGATGTCAGTGTAGAGATGATGATCATAATCAACACAGCCGTGACAACAATGCCTGATGTCAGTGTAGAGATGATGATCATAATCAACACAGCCGTGACAACAATGCCTGATGTCAGTGTGGAGATGATGATCATAATCAACACAGCCGTGACAACAATGCCTGATGTCAGTGTGGAGATGATGATCATAATCAACACAGCCATGACAACAATGTCTGATGTCAGTGTAGAGATGATGATCATGCTGAACACAGCAATGACAACAACAATCTCTGATGTCAGTGTAGAGATGACGATCATAATCAACACAGCCATGACAACAATGCCTGATGTGAGATGACGATCATAATCAACACAGCCATGACAACAATGCCTGATGTGAGATGACGATCATAATCAACACAGCCATGACAACAATGCCTGATGTCAGTGTAGAGATGATGATCATAATCAACACAGCCGTGACAAGAATGCCTGATGTCAGTGTAGAGATGATGATCATAATCAACACAGCCATGACAACAATGTCTGATGTCAGTGTAGAGAGATGATGATAATCAACACACAGCCATGACAACAATGTCTGATGTCAGTGTAGAGATGATGATCATAATCAACACAGCCATGACAACAATGCCTGATGTCAGTGTGGAGATGATGATCATAATCAACACAGCCATGACAACAATGCCTGATGTCAGTGTAGAGATGATGATCATAATCAACACAGCCATGACAACAATGTCTGATGTCAGTGTAGAGATGATGATCATAATCAACACAGCCATGACAACAATGCCTGATCTCAGTGTGGAGATGATGATCATAATCAACACAGCCATGACAACAATGCCTGATGTCAGTGTAGAGATGATGATCATAATCAACACAGCCATGACAACAATGTCTGATGTCAGTGTAGAGATGATGATCATAATCAACACAGCCATTACAACAATGCCTGATGTCAGTGTGGAGATGATGATCATAATCAACACAGCCATGACAACAATGCCTGATGTCAGTGTAGAGATGATGATCATAATCAACACAGCCATGACAACAATGTTTGATGTCAGTGTAGAGATGATGATCATAATCAACACAGCCATGACAACAATGTCTGATGTCAGTGTGGAGATGATGATCATAATCAACACAGCCATGACAACAATGCCTGATGTCAGTGTGGAGATGATGATCATAATCAACACAGCCATGACAACAATGTCTGATGTCAGTGTAGAGATGATGATCATAATGAAACACAGCCATGACAACAATGTCTGATGTCAGTATAGAGATGATGATCATGCTGAACACAGCCATGACAACAATCTCTGATGTCAGTGTAGAGATGACGATCATAATCAACACAGCCATGACAATTCCTGATGTGAGATGACGATCATAATCAACACAGTCATGACAACAATGCCTGATGTGAGATAACGATCATAATCAAACAGCCATGACAACAATGCCTGATGTGAGATGACGATCATAATGAACACAGCCATGACAACAATGCCTGATGTCAGTGTAGAGATGATGATCATAATCAACACAGCCATGACAACAATGTCTGATGTCAGTGTGGAGATGATGATCATAATGAACACAGCCATGACAACAATGCCTGATCTCAGTGTAGAGATGATGATCATAATCAACACAGCCATGACAACAATGTCTGATGTCAGTGTGGAGATGATGATCATGCTGAACACAGCCATGACAACAATGTCTGATCTCAGTGTAGAGATTACGATCATAATCAACACAGCCATGACAACAATGTCTGATGTCAGTGTAGAGATGATGATCATAATGAACACAGCCATGACAACAATGCCTGATGTCAGTGTAGAGATGACGATCATAATCAACACAGCCATGACAACAATGCCTGATGTGAGATGACGATCATAATGAACACAGCCATGACAACAATGCCTGACGTGAGATGACGATCATAATCAACACAGCCATGACAACAATGCCTGATGTGAGATGAGGATCATAATCAACACAGCCATGACAACAATGTCTGATGTCAGTGTAGAGATGATGATCATAATGAACAAAGCCGTGACAACAATGTCTGATGTCAGTGTGGAGATGATGAGCATAATCAACACAGCCGTGACAACAATGTCTGATGTCAGTGTAGAGATGACGATCATAATCAACACAGCCATGACAACAATGTCTGATGTCAGTGTAGAGATGATGATCATAATCAACACAGCCATGACAACAATGCCTGATGTCAGTGTAGAGATGATGATGATAATCAACACAGCCATGACAACAATGTCTGATGTCAGTGTGGAGATGATGATCATAATCAACACAGCCATGACAACAATGTCTGATGTTAGTGTAGAGATGATGATCATGCTGAACACAGCCATGACAACAATGTCTGATGTCAGTGTAGAGATGATGATCATAATCAACACAGCCATGACAACAATGCCTGATGTCAGTGTAGAGATGATGATCATAATCAACACAGACCATGACAACTATGTCTGATGTCAGTGTAGATGACGACGATCATAATCAACACAGCCATGACAATGCCTGATGTGAGATGACGATCATAATAAACACAGCCATGACAACAATGTCTGATGTCAGTGTGAGAGTGATGATAATATCATACAACACAACCCATGACAACAATGTCTGATGTCAGTGTAGAGATGATGATCATAATCAACACAGCCATGACAACAATGTCTGATGTCAGTG
>JADBJO010024116.1:22500-25599 GCA_016801955.1 Conus betulinus | reverse complement strand
AAATACCAACGTTCAATACTGTTATGGTAAATAACACTGCAAAGAAAAATAGATCCTACTTCATGGTTTTGATAAACGTCCATTTGTCATTGTTGTTGTGGTTCTTCTCGTTGGCTTGTTGGTAATATCTCTCTTCACAACACTACTGACTCTGACCACCAAGCTTTGACAATTCGATTTATAACTCATTTCCATAGAGGTAAATATGCATGGATCGTCAATAAAACTAATTTCATTTGAACCACGAGTATACACACATATACACAAATGAATTGAATTGGTATTATTTTTTTTTTCGGAGATTATGTTCACTTTTGGGAAGATATTATCACTTGTAATACTTATCAACACAAAATGAAATCTGAATTTTAAAATCTAGTCTGATGATTAAAAAAAAAGGTTAACGTATGCAAATATTGAATGTTCTTCTCGACATGGTGCGATAATTATGTTGAAAGAACATGAGACGTAATCATCTAGAGCAGAACTGCTTGAATATATCAGAAACAAAAGCAATAGTCCTCCAATGGGAAGAAAAACAGTACACAAGATCACAATTCCCCTCTTCTAATTTTCGGCCACGTGACCTTTTTCATGGTAAAAAAAAAACAACCAAACAGACAAAAAAAAACCCTACGTAATGTCCATCTTTGGTACCTGGACAGAGCAAAGAATTCACGTCATAAATACATTACACAAGTTCTGACATCATTATTTGTGATGTCATCAACAAGAAAAAAAGGACAAGCTGTGTGCGTGTGTGTGTGTGTGTGTGCGTGCGTGTGCGTGTGTGTGTGTGTGTGTGTGTGTGTGTGTGTGTGTGTAGTTATACTGTAACCAATGTACTTCAAAAACATAACACTACGCTCCATAAACCGCCCTGAAAATGAAACCATAGAATAATGTAAAGACAGTCCTGTGTGGTGTGGGGTGGCTTCCATGTCAACAGCAGAACAGCTTTGTGCGTCATCCATGGTTCCATGATCGGACTGCGCCACAGGAATGAGGTAGTTCAGCCTCTCATCCAGCCAGCTCTGCAAGCCACGGGACCGAGGGCAACCTTGCAGGGCGATAACGCTCCTCCTCATCGAACACGAGTCGTCACTGACTTCATGCATCAGCAAGGAATCCCAAGGATGGACTGGCCTGCTCGTTCACCTGACTTGGCACCAGTTGAACATGTGTGGGACGTTCTGGGACAAAGGGTGTCCAATAATCACCTCCCCCCCCCCCCCCCTCCTGCGGATGTCAACTAACTGGCACAATATATCTACAACAGTGGTGGTAGAACATCCCCAAGAACACTCTCAGGAATCTTGTAAATTCCATGCGCCGGCGCTGCCTTGAATGTCTGGCGGCTAACAGGGGACACACTCGTTATGTACTTTGTTGAAATGTGCTACCTGATTCCTGACCTTTAAGAAAACGGGTGTGGTGATTTGAACTTGTACTGTTGTTCTGTTTTTGAATGAATTTGATCGCAATGTCTATGAAATCGTTGGTTAATGATGAAATTAACAATTTCATATTTAAAATTGCCTCGTCTGTGCCTTTTCCGTCTTTGGTGGTGCCGTTGTAAGATAGCTCTTAACTTGTTGTGACTAGTACATAAGAATCAACTGCAATTAAGACGTCGGGTACACAAGTACAAATAGTTTGCACTAAAGAATTCAGCTGCATAGCCCCCAATAGACTGCAATAAAGAAACAAAATGCAAATGTGCCAATAATCTGAGATCACGAAATCAGATGAATTAATACAAATCCGTACCAAGAGAGAGAGAGAGAGCAGTGAAGAATTCAGATGTATAAGTACCAGTAATTTGCAATAAAGAATTCCGATAAAGAAGTACCTATAGTTGGCAATAAAGTGAGTGTATGCACGATTGCAGACGTATACCTTACAGGGCTAAAAAAAAAACATAGTTGGAAGTACGTTGTCACAGTCAGGTTGAACAGAAATTCCTATTAGGGTTTGTATGGCTCATTCTTCGTACTGCGTTCTTTTGTAGACAATTTGCAGGAGGAGCATTTCTTCGCCACATATGAACGCACAAATATCTAACCTATCATTATAATTAAAGCATGTGCGAGTGAGCGCGCAAGCATGTGTGTGTGTGTGTGTGTGTGTGTGTGTGTGTGTGTTTGTGTTTGTGTTTGTGTGTGTGGTGTGTGTGTGTGTGTGTGTGTGTTTTCTGTCATGAATGTGTTTGTTCTGTCATGGATGTGTTATGCAATGGATGTGTGTGTGCGTGTGTGTGTGTGTGTGTGTGTGTGTGTGTGTGTGTGTGTGTGTGTGTGTGTGTGTGTGTGTGTCAGTACAACTTGGGTTAATCTGACGACAAATTGGTTTCAGTCAGTCAGTCAGTGTGTGTGTGTGTGTGTGTGTGTGTGTGTGTGTGTGTGTGTGTGTGTGTGTGTGTGTGTTCTGTCATGGATGTGAATATTCTATCATGGATGTCACTGTTCTGTCATGGAGTGGATGTTCTGTCATGCATGTGTTCCGTCATGGATATCATCGTTCTGTCATGGATGTCACTGTTGTGCCATGGATGTGGATTTTCTGTCATGGTTGTGTATGTTCTGTCATGGATGTGTACTGTCATGGATGTGTTCTGTCATGAATGTGTTCTGTCAAGATGTGGATGTTCTTTCATGGAAGTGTTCTGTCGCGGATGTGATCCGTCATTGAGGTGACTGTTGTGTCATTGATGTGATCCGTCATGGAGGTGACTGTTGTGTCACGGATGCGATCCGTCATGGAGGTGACTGTTGTGTCACGGATGCGATCCGTCATGGAGGTGACTGTTGTGTCACGGATGCGATCCGTCATGGAGGTGACTGTTGTGTCATGGATGTGATCCGTCATGGAGGTGACTGTTGTGTCATGGATGTGATCCGTCATGGAGGTGACTGTTGTGTCACGGATGTGATCCGTCATGGAGGTGACTGTTGTGTCATGGATGTGATCCGTCATGGAGGTGACTGTTGTGTCATGGATGTGATCCGTCATGGAGGTGACTGTTGTGTCATGGATGTGATCCGTCATGGAGGTGACTGTTGTGTCATGGATGTGATCCGTCATGGAGGTGACTGTCGT
>JADBJO010024116.1:0-12500 GCA_016801955.1 Conus betulinus | reverse complement strand
TGTTAAGTAAATTATACAATATGTAAATCTGTTGGCAGTTTTCTACTTCAATGTTGCACATATCGTTACTCAGAAGATGGGAGGGGGGGGGGGGGGGGGGGGGTAGGAGTGGGGGTGTGTCTAAAAGGGCTTCAGTGTGTGCGCTTTGAAAAGAACAAGTTATTTTTCCTGAAAGAAATCAGTTTGCGCTTTCTCTGTGAAGGTCCAATATGTTTTGTTCCTATTGCCAACAAATAACCATTCACAACCGGTATGTCTGCTGAGCATTTGGTTACTACCCCCATTTGGAAGAATCATTAGGCGAAGGTGATTCTCTCAGAGCGTCGGCTGTAGCGGAAAGAAAGCAACATGCTTGAGGCCTTACGAGCTAGCCAGGAAGAACAGAGCGTGATCCACTGGAGAGGTGGGGGACTACACTGAAGACAGCTGACAGCTCAGCCACCGACCTCCTGTGACAGACCACAGGACATCCGGGAAAGACAGCAAGATACAGGAAAAGAGAGCGTGCCATACAGAGAAAGGCAGCGTGTTACAGGGAAAGACAGCGGACACTGACTGATAGCTCAGCCATTGACCTCCAGCGATAGTCCACAGGACATCTGGGAAAGACAGTATGACACAGGAAAAGAGAGCATGACGCACTGGGAACGACAGCCTGACACAGGGAAAGACAGCTTGACACAGGGAAAGACATCATGGCACAGGGAAGGACAGCATGACACAGGGAAAAGATGGCAGGACACACAGGGAAAGACAGCGTGACACGCAGAGAAAGACAGCGTGATAAGGGAAAAACAGCATGGCACAGGGAAAGACAGTGTGGCACAGGGAAAGACAGTATGGCACAGGGAAAGACAGCATGGCACAGGGAAAGACAGCACGACACAGGGAAAGATAGCATGGCACAGGAAAATACATTATGGCACAGGGAAAGACAGTATGACACACAGGGAAAGAAAGCATGACATACAGGGAAAGACAACGTGACACAGGGAAAGACAGCATGACAAAGGGAAAGACAAAACAACATAGGGACAGACAGCGTGACACACAGAGAAAGATAGCATAACACTGGGAAAGACAGTATGACACACAGGGAAAGACAGCGTGACACACGGAAAGACAGCATAACACAGGGAAAGACAGCATGACACAGGGAAAGACAGCATGACACAGGGGAAGACAGAATGGCACAGAGAAAAGACAGCGTGACACAGGGAAAGACAGAATGGCACAGGGAAAGACAGCATGACACAGGGAAAGACAGAATGGCACAGAGAAAAGACAGCGTGACACAGGGAAAGACAGCACGGCTCAAGAAAAGACAGCAGACACAGGGAAAGAACAGACCTATCCGCTCTGTGGGCTGGCTCCCCACCTTGCCCTTCTGCAGCCTGTCACGGGTTCCAGAGACAAAAGATGCTCTATTGTTCACTGAATGGTGGACAGCACATTAAATCCACGACAGGAGATCCACACAGGATAACGAGTAAAGAACAAGTGTGTTTTCTATGTGTCTTCTCCACCAAGTGTGCGTTCTGGGCCACAGGACAATCAAGGTTGTGCGAAGACCACAATGGATAACTGCAACAAGATACACGTCAGAAAACCATGGCCAGGGTTAAAACCACAGTGCCAACGACATCCACACTGACTGTTCAGATATAGAAATGCATACGAAACGTCGACGCAAAAACTCAGCTGCCACCTTCAAGCGCAAAGAAAGAAAAGGGATATAAGAAAATTTAATTAGATGGAAAAAAACACCTAAAACTGATGTGCCTATGCAAAGAACAGATTGAACACAAAACTAGCCACGTTTCGAAACATTGTGTTTAAAAACCTGTCTGAGTTATTTGGGAGTAAAAACGACCAAAGGCGATGAAATGTCCTCAAATTCAGATGCCAGCGAAGGAAAATCACAACGAACTGAGGAAGGCTACCTCTGCAATTGAGACGAAAGAGTTATACAAGTTCTGAAAAAATGAAAGCAAATCACAATGTCTTTAGCAATGCAGAATCAGTAAGAAGGAGGAACAGCAAAAAGAACAAAACCCTAGACTGCTTTTCAAGAAACCTCTTCCAGTTCACCAGGCAGCTATTCCTGCAGCCAAAATTTGGGACACTCACAGCAAGAAAAAGCTTTCTTTAACATCATTTCAGAACACATTTCCCGACCCTCAGAGCGATGCAGCCCTTGGAAATCAATGGCTTGTGTGCTGCGAGTGACGACGAAGAAAATTGTCATGACTAACCACCATCCGTGGATAAGGTAAAGAAAGTGGTTATAAAAAAACAAGAACGTAATCCTCGCCCGGACCTGATGTATGAAAGATTCAGTGTCCCTGAGTGGCTTCAAAACATGACAAGCTTGCCTTGAGGTTCTTGATGATCTGCGATTAATGGATTAAGCTGATGGAGTGTACATTCCTAAAGACTAGAGCTCGAGTGACGCCATCCAGTTCAGACCAATATCACTTCTGAATATCACAGGGGAAATCTCTCCCTCTGGTTTGCAGCAAGACTAATGAAAGTTTTCATACAAAATGCGTGCTTTGATATGTCAGTTAAGGAAGCAGGAAAGTGAAAGCCAAGACACAAATGATTTGGATGATGAAACAATATTACAGAGAGAGAGAGAGAGAGAGAGAGACAGACAGACAGACAGACAGACAGAGAATGAGAGAGAGAGATTTTTTTTTAAACTCTGCACTTGAGAATGGTGTATGACTTCAATATTAATACACAAGGACTTAGGAAATGCCATGACAAGTTATCAGACCTGACCAAGAACAAGCGAGGCACATAACAACCTAACCAATCAATCAGCACGTGACAAACCAGTCCAGTCCATAATAACACAGGGCCTCTCACCCGCTGACCAGTCCCATGCTGGCAGCGGTGACCACACGTCTCCTGCTGCACACCAACCTGCAGCGTGCAACACGTCAGAGGTGATGACCACAAGTCAGACAACAACAACGGGTCAGAGTCGTCCTGCATCAACGGTGAGGCCACCGCCCAACTCACGATACAGAGGCGACTGTTTTCTGCAACACCTGTAGCACCAGCCAACACCTGGGAGAGGTGCCCTTCTCTGCCCAGCACCAACAACACCTGCAGCAGCAGCAATACCCGGGAGAGGTGCCCTTCTCTGCCCAGCGCCAACAACACCTGCAGCAGCAGCAATACCCGGGAGAGGTGCCCTTCTCTGCCCAGCACCAACAACACCTGCAGCAGCAGCAATACCCGGGAGAGGTGCCCTTCTCTGCCCAGCACCAACAACACCTGCAGCAGCAGCAACACCTGGGAGAAGTGCCGGGACAACGTCATCACAGTGACGATCACACCCACCCCGAAGCCGGGCACTGTGTCAACTCCATCACAATGCAGCAGCAAGGCAGTGATCTACAGACATCACCTCCTGGTGTGGACGGTCGACAATGTGATCCAGAAGCTCGCCTCTTTCCAACGACGATGCCTGATGACCCTGTTTCACCAGCGTCACGTCGTGATCACTATTGGGCATGGGGTGTGAGGCAACACCCCCGTCTCCTCCACTGCAGGAAGGGGGGGGGGGGGGATTCCATTGCGAAAGAACGACGCCTGAACCTCACCTAATTGGGCAGCGGCCAGGCTGTTCACGGAAAATCTAGGGGCGGCCATGACAATGACAGTGTCCCCTGTGTGCCTTGTGACTGGGAACATGGTGGGCTTGTTGTCGGCCTCGCAGAGCAGGGCGTCATGCATTACATCAATAGGTTGCACGTCATTTGTTTGCCAGAGACTTCTGTTGCTATTTTTTTTTTATTTATGTTGAGGCGACATTCTCTTGAAATTTTAGTAATTTTGCTGGACTGACGTGTAACCCAGGGAGTATTCCACAATCACAGGTAACAAAACATTGCAACTCAACGCTCACAGATGCTATGACTTTCTGAACTTCTCTCCTATACTCAAGCTTTCTTCTTGTTCTACCACAGTATCGTGTCCCTCTCTCTCCGCCCTCCCCACACTCCCGTACACTCCACTATACCAGTTTTGAAAAGAATGCTGCATGTTCCTAACACAGTTTCAACGTATTCACCTGTCCTTGAAGGAATCTAATGTCCAGATGTGTACACTTTGTGTAATTTATTACACCATATGAAATGGAATGTAATCGACCTGATTATCTTTTATATCTGTTCGTGCAGTAATTACTGTACCGATGTCTGCCCAGAGAGATGTATCTTAGACTGCGATTCCAGCCATTGCAGCAGTTTGGCTTCATTGAATCGCCTCCGTTTTTTCTGCCAGTGTGTTGAAGGTATACATGAAGGGATTAATAGCAGAGTTCAGAGGCAATATGAATATCGCCAATGCCACGTTCACCTCACCAGGAATGGGAGTACCAGCCAGTGCCAGTGAACATTCCACACAATCCTATGGGAAACCAGCACATGAAATCTGTCATTGCAACAGTGATTAGTCGCCGGGCTATGGTCATGTCCTGTGATACTTTGGTCGTGTTGGTCTTGAAAGCATTGTCCTGGATAGATCGGTAGATAAGTGCTTGGCCAACAGAGATAAATAAGAAGAGAATGAAGTTAAGGACGATAAGTAAACTGAATGAATACTGTTTTCCTTCAAAGTCTTGTTTCGTTACTGGTAATGGAATACAGATGCTTGTTTGGCTGTAGAATTCCCAATATGACAACAGGGGGATCAAAGGTAATAAGGCCAGAATCCAACCAATGGTCCAGATCGTCAGACAGGCCACTGCTGCTGACATTCTTTTAAATCGCAAGGTGCTAAATGGAAAATGGAGGAGGACCAAAAAACGGTCCAATGTGATGAGACAGATGATCAGAGCAGACACTTCACTGGACAACAGACACAGAGAACCAGCCATCTTGCAGACTGTACTGTCTCTCCACGTGTCATCAAACTGGAGGTATCTGCCACGGAACTGTTCATCAGCTATTCCAATGATTGCAATGTAGACACCCATCAGAAAATCAGCCATTGTAAGGTTTAGGACAAACACACTGAATCCACTTGACGAAGTCATGCTCTTTGCTATCACACGTGCACAGAAACAGAAGACATTACCACTCATCGACAGACAAGCAGTCAGCCAAAGAAACCCCCGATAGGCCCATGATTGTAACAGATCTTCACATGAGGAAAGTTCGTCTTTGGGGGCATGACAAGAAACGTCATCAAATTCACCTGGTAAAATCTGTTTGCAGCATATTCTATAGTTGTATGTCGAAATAGATTTCAAATGGTCAAGGTCTTCGAACATGTTTATTGGAAAAATTGCGACTGGACTACCATCCATGTACAGCGCAGTTAGCTGTGGTGTAAACTGAAATCCACTGGGACTAATGGTATGAATAGCTGTACACGTTAAGTTGAGTATCTGTGTGTAAACAAATGGCAAGAAGACTCTAGAATCAAATACTGTGAGGGCAGTGAATGACAGATCTACCAGCATAAGGTGACGGTGCCGATCAACAGACGACAAATCAGTGTAAATGTAGGTGATGGGGTTATGGGAAAGTGATAATGTTTGCAGATTATACAGCGCAAGAAAAACAGTCGTGTTCACTTGCTTCAACTTGTTCTGACTGAGGTCAAGAAACCTCAGATTTAACATTTTGATGGCAGGGGGAAAATTGTCAAAGAACACTGAGCAAGAACAAGACGAATGAGGTAGGTGAGCTGGCTGACTTCCGAAAGTGTTAGTCCAGAACTGGTTCCATCCAAAGAACGGATGGCTGGAAACCGTGACGTTGAGAAAGGCCGGGGACAACGGAACGTGTGACCTTGACACAGACAGCCCACAGGACAACTTGTGTCACAAATTATTTCATCATCATGCATTGGACAGTGAGGCAGCCATCACACAGGTGGTCAGAGTGTAGACAGGTTGTGGAAGCTCTGCATTTGAAGAATCCCGAACACATCATGTCCTCACAGCCGTCTTCATCTTTACTGTCCAAACAGTCAAAGATTCCATTGCATCGTGTGTAGACAGGCAGACAGTCATTGAAGTCACCTGGACAACGGTAGTGACTGTCTGGACAGGACTCGTTGGACTCCATTGGGGTTGAGCTGAACATCCTGACGCCATCAAAGTTGACAAGAGCAGGGGAAGGAAACAGTGGGAACTTCACTCTCCATTGTCTGTATGCAACGCAGATGTTTTCTTCAGAGTGATCCTGGCAATGGGGTATTTGATCACACACCTTACTGTACGAAAGACATTGACCATTTTTGCACGCGAACTTCTTCATACATGTAGGATGTTTACAGAACGATTCATCACTACCGTCCTGACAATCATCTAGGAAATTGCACACCAGAGAGTATGACAGTGTGGTAGCAGCATCACTGCACGCAAATGTGGGGATTAACATGGCGGACGTATCTCCCGTGTGCAACTGGCTGTTTTGTGATGAATGGTGATGAAAATGACACGGTGTGTGTTCTTGGGGACACACCTTTAAGCGATGAAAGCCACACAGAAGTAACGTATATGTCACATGACCACCAGGGCACGACGTCATATGTTTCTTGTTGCAAAGCCAACAGAAGCTGGTGTTTTTTAATTGAAATTGATTTTAAATAAGGTGACTGTTCACCAGTCCTATTTGGCTCGAAGGCACAAACTACACGGAACATTTCTTCTCTTTGGTCAGGTCTATAGAGACAAACATGAGTAGAGTATGTCATGAATTCGTCACAATCAGACATATAGCAGAGCATATAACCCTTGTGAACGACTGGAACCCGAGTCTTAGAACGAAATACGTGATAAAGCACAAATCTACCCTGAAATACTTCATGCCAGTATATAGATGGAGAAGACAAGTCATTGGAGAACACACCAGTCCAAAAACGAGACAGTTTCTTTTCATGAATTCCTGTCATTTTAAGCACTGTGCTGAGCCAATCAGGGTCACAGGAAGGCAAACTGACCTTACCTCCCAGAGAATGACAATGCTCTTCAATAACTGTGTTTGCATCAACACGGTCTGTATCGAATCGAGACAGATTGCGCACAAATGAGTAGCACCGTCCACACATGGCTATCATGCCCTGACAGTCAGGACTGCTGTAGGGACAGTTTCCTGCTTCATCCCGTCCATCCTCACACTCTGTATTCAAGTTACATTCAATGTGGTGCTTAAAACTAGAATAACTACCCACTGAACAGTTCCACAAACCACTGACCACTTTTTGAGGGGCTTCGTTTTCAGGAAAAAAGGTGAAGAAAAACCGAAAGCATTGTGTCCTAATGCATCCTCCTTTCCAGACTTCTAGGTTCAGTTTGGTTGCATCGTTCACATATACAACATGAGATTCAGCCCTTTCTCTAACCCACACCACAGATTGCGCTTCTATCATTTTGTTCCATATTGTGCTCCACCGCTTAACCAGACGATATAGAATGACCTTGGGCAAACGTGACGTGAGTGTTTTGAAACTAAACATGACTGAATGTCCGATGGGAACAGAGAGATATCCCCGCACGCACCAGGGGGGTGAGCAGTCACGTTTCCTCTCTCATTGTCATGTAGCCAGACATCGGTGATGTTCTCGCTACAACAACGGCTCCGGATTCTTCTTTGGCTGATCTGCAAATTCAAAGCACTGGGGAAGTATAATGAACTCTCCACATCAAACTATTGTGCTGTCAGAACAGAGCACGGCGAAAGTTCAATGAACTCTCCACATCAAACTACTGTGCTGTCAGTACAGGTCAGTGAGGAAGTTCAATGAACTCTTCACATCAAACTATTGTATTCATTGAACTCTCGACATCAAACATATCTCTCTCTCTCTCTCTCTCTCTCTCTCTCTCTCTCTCTCTCTCTCTCTACCAAAGACAAGAGCAGAAAATCAGCCATTTATAGATCAATTGCAACCTGAAATAGAAACTGCAACAAGAAATCATTCACAAGAAACTAATGCTGTATTTCATGATGACATTGAAAGCCAATCACCTGTCAACAAACCCTCTACTCAGTCCAGTCCAGTCCCTCAAAACACCTCCATATTTTTGGAGGATGGGGAGGACCACACCCCTCGATATGGCCCCCGTACACGAAGCAGGACTAAGGTAGACAGACTCACCTCATAGAAGCTTTCACAATCACAGGTGGAAGAAGCACAACTAAACGCACAACTCACACCTCAGATGTAAACACCTAGGGGTTAGGCCTTGCCCATGTTCATTGTCCTGTAAATAATTCCAAGGATTTAAATAGTACTCTCTCTTTCTTGAATTATAATATAGAAGGACTGTCAAAAATCTATGACCCAGAGATTAGATCATTTCCAGTCATATGATTTTATTTTACTGACAGAAACATTTTCAGTTGATTTTCCAGACAGTCTTTTTCCAAATTACAAGGTTTTTATCCCCGGGTGTAAAACTATCAAACATATCTTAAATAAATGTCAGCGAACCGCCCAGTAAACGTGGACAAACGATCACAAGACATAGTTACAGCTCGTCTGTCTGGAGGGATTGTAATGTTAGTTAGGAAACAATTTGTACATTTCATAAAGTATATCCCTACAGAGTTGGACAGTTGTTTAATTCTCAAAATGTCTAAAGATTTATTTGGGTATTCAATGGACTGTTTTTCTGTTAGGAATGTACTTACCCCCACT
This sequence comes from Conus betulinus, assembly GCA_016801955.1. Classification (NCBI taxonomy): domain Eukaryota; kingdom Metazoa; phylum Mollusca; class Gastropoda; order Neogastropoda; family Conidae; genus Conus; species Conus betulinus. The sequence goes on along the minus strand of JADBJO010024116.1, from coordinate 3,830 downwards.
TCACAGTCAGTATTATTGTGAAACAGAAATAGAAAATGGTATATATCTTTTAGAACAGTGCATACTTGACCTCACACAAGACTATGGAGACCTTCCTTTGTTAATATTTGGAGACTTCAATGCAAGAACTGGCAGTAGGAATGTTAAAGAACTTTGTTTTTACCAAACGTGGAATGCTTGAGGATTTGAAAGATGATTCTGATGTTACATCTCTGTTTACACGTATATCCGAAGACAAAACTGTTAATGATTTTGGAAAAAACCCTTCTTGAAGTGTGTGAACAATTTTTAACATCGTAATTGTTAACGGCTTTCTTGCGGGCGACGAAAATGGCAGTTACACATATATAGCACCCAACGGGTCTAGTGTGATCGATTATTTCTTAATGTCAAGCTCCATTGTTCATCTGGGGTAAAGCTTAAAGTATTGTCCAGAATCGAGTCTAAACATATGCCTGTTCATTTTGAGCTACAGCTTGCTAAACATTGTCCTAATGAAAAGAATTTAAAGAAAACATACAAAGTAAATAAATTTGTATGGACTAAAGATAAAGAACCAGAATATATTGCACAATTATGTTCTCAGGATATACAGCTACTTTTTATGGATGCTTTAAATCAAATTGATATAGATATCAATCTGGCGTTGGGTAAATTCAATGAAGCCTTATACAAAGCAGGTCAATGTATGCTAAAAACAATTACTAGTGGCAATGATAGTAAGAAACCTTGGTTTGATTCAGATTGCTGGGAAAAAAAGACAGGAAGCCAAATTTGCCTTACGACAATTTAAACAGTGTAACAAAGCAGGGATAAAAGAGGATCTCAGAGTGATATATTGTAATCTTCTTAGAGATTATAAAATCTATTAAAGGAGAAACAACAAGTTCATAGAAAGTGTTTAATAAAAACATTAGAGATAGTAACAGAGACCCAAAACTATTTTGGCAAACTATAAAAAGAGTATCTAAGGCTACTCCAGTTATCAATGATATAACAAATGAACAGTGGTTCCAACATTTTAGTAAAGTATTTAACTTTGACTCTGCCGTGCAAGATTTAGACAACTTTGATGAAAGCACTGAATATGCAGATATAGGGGGCCAAGATTATGATATCTCTATCCTCGGAAACAGAAATTTCCGAAAGTGAAGTTAGGGATGCATTGAGGGCATTAAGAATAATAAAGCTGCTGGACCAGATGGGCTATGTAGTGAATTCTTTAAATACGCTGATACTAAAATTATTCTTTTTTTTACTGTATTTTTTAACAAACTGTTTGACTTAGGACTGTTCCCTAGCGATTGGTCAGAAACTCTCTGATACAACCAATACATAAAAAGGTGATATTAACCTTCCAGATAACTATCGGGGCATTTCACTTTTAAAATATTAGTGGTAAGTTATATAGTTACGTCTTAAATAAACGTTTAACTATATGGGTAGAAAATAATAATATAATTGGTGAAATGCAGGCTGGTTTTAGGAAGAAATACAGTACAGTAGACATATCTATACTCTCTTTGTTTTAGTAGTTAAAAAAAAAAAATTATGTAATAGCCAGAAATTGTATATTGCATTCATTGATTTTAAAAAGCATTTGATCTTGTTGACAGAAATTTACTTTGGGAGATACTAAGAAAAAAACGGAGTTAATGGGAAAATGTTTAAGGCATTAAAAAGTATGTATTCCATTGTTAAAGCAAGAGTACGCTGTAAAAATGACCTTACTGATACCTTTTTCTGTCCACAAGGCTTAAAACAAGGAGATGTATGCATGCAGCCCCATGTTATTTTCTTTATTTATTAATGAACTGACAAATGAAATAATTTCAAAGGGCAAACATGGCATTAGGTTACCACCTGATTTAATAGAAATTCTAATAATGTTATTCGCTGATGATATCATTCTGCTGTCGTATACAATTATTGGACTCCAACAACAGCTCAATATTTTAAAGAACACAGCAGATAAACTAGGCTTACTGTCAACCTAGAGAAATCTAAAATTGTAGTGTTCAGGAAGGGGGGATATTTTGCATCCCGTGAAAAAATGGTTTTATGGCTGTGATAAAATAGAAGTTGTTAACCAGTATAAATACTTAGGAATTATTTTCTCAACTGGGTTAACGTTTTCTTACGCGCTTGATGACATGGCATCACGAGCAAAAAGGTCTGTTCTATGCATACTAAAAATCTTATGGAAACTTGGTAACCATTGTCCTCGTTTATTTTTTAAGCTATTTGATAGCCAAATTCAACCCATGCTCACTTACGGATGTGAAGTTTGGGGCCTTGTAGCTGATCACAGCACAATAGAAAAAAGTACACTTATTTGCAATTAAAAGATTTCTTAATGTCAGTGTACAAACACCTAGTGCGTTAGTATATGGCGAAACAGGCAGATATCCTTTAGATATAATAACTAGAACCAGGTGTATCAAATATTGGCTTAAACTTTTGAAAATGCACGAAGATCGTCTTCCTTATAAAGCTTATCAGACACTTTTTAATTTGCATTGTAGAAACAAAAATAATTGGGTTTCTTCCGTTTGTTTTACATTATATTATCATGGATTTGGCTTTGTATGGGAAAACCAAGGGGTCGGAAATGATAGAATTTTCTTACGGGAATTTCAACAAAGATTAATTGATTGTTTTCGTCAAGGATGGAATAGTCAAATTCAGTCTAAACAGCGATTTGAATTTTTTTTTTCCTCTTTCAAATCATCCATAGTCTCTCTCCATATCTATCTGAAATGAAAAATATAAATCTACGTAAACCAATAATTAGATTTAGGTTAGGTATGTCATGTCTGAAACCCCACCGTTTTCGCTTTTCAAAGGCCATAACGGATCATTCCTGTCCCTTTTGTCCCAACACATTCGAATGTGAGTATCATTTTCTCCTTAAATGCCCCAAATATCAAGCACTACGAGAGCAATTTTTGCCCAAGAAATTTTTTGTCAACCCTACGGTTTTCAAAATGTCATTGCTTTTGGCAAACCCCAAACATACGTTTGGTCTTGCAAACTTCATTGCCAAAGCATTTGAACTTAGAAACTCAATTAATACTTAGTTACGCTTTGTGTGTGTGTGTGTGTGTGTGTGTGTGTGTGTGTGTGTGTGTGTGTGTGAGTGTGTGTGTGTGTGTGTGTGTGTGTGTGTGTGTGTGTGTGTGTGTGTGTGTGTGTGTGCATGCATTCTTTTCCCCCAACCTCTTTATTTAGTTCCTTTTACGCATGTTATACTCAACTTTATGTGTTACGTTTCCAATGATATGGACTATGGTCATTACATTACATTCCATGTTCCCCATATGAAATATTGCATTATATCCTATGTTACCCACGCCTTCTTTTTCTTGTATGACATGGGCAAATGGCCTTGTTCATTAAACATTCGTTGATCGATTATGCTGACAGAAGACCTACATTATGCAAGCTATTTAAAAAGACAATGACTTTAAAACCATGTTTACTCTTTTCTGCCTTAGCCCATCTAGCCCAGGGGACGGTGAAGCTTGCACACATTGAATTCAGTGAGCAAATAGCGCTAGGTGATTGGTGAGTCATCTGGAGGATGGTTAGCTGTCTTAGCGGACAGAACGGTCAGCGACGAAGTAAATTGAAGCGTTGTGGGGGCGCAGGCCTTTTTTTTCTTTTTTTTTTTTTTTTTCTTCTTTTTTTTTTGTTTGACTGAACGCCCTGAGATATGTCAATATTAGATATAAAGTAACGGCAACGACTGGCCTATGATAACATAACTAACAACCTAGTAATGTGTGTTGAAAAGAAGTGAAGAGAAAATAATGAGAATGCAGATGGGG
>JADBJO010024115.1:0-20000 GCA_016801955.1 Conus betulinus | reverse complement strand
GGTCAGTAAGGGCATGTTACCTCAGCCAGAACAAACTGGTCACAACACACTTGCCGGACAGGCTTCCAGGCCTCGGCACCCCTGTGGATATTCAGAGCAGACCGATGCTCTTCAGGTGACGACAGTGTGTTCACAGCACTGTTGTTCTTCAGGTGATAGCAGTGTGTTCACAGCAGACCGTTGTTGTGATAGCGGTGTGTTCACAGCACTGTTGTTGTGATGGCAGTGTGTTCACAGCAGACTGTTGTTGTGATGGCAGTGTGTCACAGCAGACTGTTGCTGTGATGGCAGTGTGTTCACAGCAGACTGTTGTTGTGATGGCAGTGTGTTCACAGCAGACTGTTGTGTGATGGTGATGGCAGTGTTCACAGCAGACTGTTGTTGTGATGGCAGTGTGTTCACAGCACTATTGTTGTGACTGCAGTGTGTTCACAGCACTATTGTTGATATGGGATGGGAGTGTGTTCACAGCACTGTTGTTGCGATGGCAGTGTGTTTTACAGCACTATTGTCGTGATGTCAGTGTGTTCACAGCACTGTTGTTGTCATGACAGTGTGTTCACAGCACTATTGTTGTGACTGCAGTGTGTTCACAGCACTATTGTTGATATGGCAGTGTGTTCACAGCACTGTTGTTGTGATGGCAGTGTGTTTACAGCACTGTCGTCATGATGTCAGTGTGTTCACAGCACTGTTGTTGTCATGACAGTGTGTTCACAGCACTATTGTTGTGACTGCAGTGTGTTCACAGCACGATTGTTGATATGGCAGTGTGTTCACAGCACTTGTTGTTGTGATGGCAGTGTGTTCACAGCACTATTGTGTTGTGTGACGGCAGTGTGTTCACACAGCACTATTGTTGATATGGCGGTGTGTTCATAGCACTATTGTGATGATGGCAGTGTGTTCACAACAGGCTGTTGTTGTGACGGCAGTGTGTTCACAGCAGACATTTTGTTTTGACGGTAGCGTGTTCACAACACTGTGGTTGTGATGGTAGAGTGTTAACAGCACGGTTGCTGTGATGACAGTGCGTTCACACAGACTGTTGTGGTGGCAGTGTGTTCACAGCATTGTGGTTGTGATGGCAGTGTGTTCACAGCACACTGTTGTTGTGATGAGAGCGTTTCATAGCACTGTTGTGATGGCATTGTGTTCACAGCAGACTGTTGTTGTGATGGCAGAGTGTTCACAGCAGACTGTTGTTGTGAATGGCAGTGTGTTCAGCAGACTGTTGTTGTGATGGCAGTGTGTTCACAGCACTGTTGTTATGATGGCAGTGTGTTCACAGCAGACTGTTGTTGTGATGGCAGTGTGTTCACAGCAGACAGTTGTTGTGTTGGTAGTGTGTTCGCAGCAGACTGTTGTTATGATTGCAGTGTGTTCACAGCACTGTTTTGTGTGATGGCAGTGTGTTCACAGCAGACTGTTGTTCTGATGGCAGTGTGATCACAGCAGACTGTTGTTGTGATGGCAGTGTGTTCACAGGACTGTTGTTGTTGTGATGGTAGTGTGTTCACAGCTGACTGTTGTTGTGATGACAGTGTGTTCGCAGCAGACTGTTGTTATGATGGCAGTGCGTTCACAGCAGACTGTTGTTGTGATAGCAGTGTGTTCACAGCAGACTGTTGTTGTGATGGCAGTGTGATCACAGCAGACTGTTGTTGTGATGGCAGTGTGTTCACAGCACTGTTGTTGTGATGATAGTGTGTTCACAGCAGACTGTTGTGTGTGATGACAGTGTGTTCGCAGCAGACTGTTGTTATGATGGCAGTGTGTTCACAGCACTGTTGTTGTGATGATGGCAGTGTGTTTACAGCAGACTGTTGCTGTGATGGCAGTGTGTTCACAGCAGACTGTTGCTGTGATGGCAGTGTGTTCACAGCAGACTGTTGTTGTGATGGCAGTGTGTTCACAGCAGACTGTTGTTGTGTGATGGCAGTGTGTTCACAGCAGACTTGTGATGGCAGTGTGTTTATCGCAGACTGTTGTTATGATGGCAGTGTGTTCACAGCACTGTTGTTATGATGGCAGTGTGTTCACAACAGACTGTTGTTATGATGGCAGTGTGTTCACAGCACTGTTGTTGAGATGGCAGTGTGTTTCACAGCAGACTGTTGTTATGATGGCAGTGTGTTCACAGCACTGTTGTTGTGATGTCAGTGTTTCACAGCAGCACTGTTTGTGATGGCAGTGTGTTCACAGCAGACTGTTGTTATGATGGCAGTGTGTTTACAGCATACTGTTGTTGTGATGGCATATGTTCACAGCACTGTTGTTGTGATGGCAGTGTGTTCACAGCAGACTGTTGTTGTGATGGCAGTGTGTTCACAGCAGACTGTTGTTGTGATGGCAGTGTGTTCACAGCACTGTTGTTGTGATGGCAGTGTGTGTTCACAGCAGACTATTGTTGTGATGGCAGTGTGTTCACAGCAGACTGTTGTTGTGATGGGAGTGTGTTCACAGCAGCACTGTTGTTATGATGGCGTTGTGTTCACAGCAGACTGTTGTTATGATGGCATTGTGTTCACAGCAGACTGTTGTTGTGATGTCAGTGTGTTCACAGCAGTACTTTTTTGTGATGGCAGTGTGTTCACAGCACTGTTGTTGTGATAGCAGTGTGTTCACAGTACTGTTGATGTGATGGCAGTTATTTGCAGCTGTGTTGTTGTGATGGCAGTGTGTTCACACGCACTGTTGTTGTGATGGCAGTGTGTTCACAGCAGACTGTTGTTGTGTGTGATGGCAGTGTGTTCACAGCAGCAAAGTTTTTTGTGTGACAGCAGTGTGTCTACAGCAGACTGTTGTTGTTGTGGCAGTGTGTTCACAGCACTGTCGTTGTGATGTCAGTATGTACACAGCATTGTTGTTTTGATGGCAGTGTGTTCACAGCCACTGTTGCTATGATGGTTTTCACGGCACTGCTGTTCTGATGGCAGTGTGTTCACAGCAGACTGTTGTTGTGATGGCAGTGTGTTCACAGCAGCACTGTTGTTGTGATGACAGTGTGTTCACAGCAGACTGTTGTTGTGATGGCAGTGTGTTCACAGCAGACTGTTGTTCTGATGACAGTGTGTTCACAGCACTGTTGTTGTGATGGCAGTGTGTTCACAGCAGACTGTTTCTGTGATGGCAGTGTTCACAGCAGACTGTTGCTGTGATGGCAGTGTGTTCACAGCAGACTGTTGTTGTGGTGGCAGTGTTCACAGCAGACTTGTGATGGCAGTGTGTTTATCGCATACCGTTGTTATGATGGCAGTGTGCTCACAGCAGACTGTTGTTATGATGGCGTTATGTTCACAGCAGACTGTTGTTGTGATGGCAGTGTGTTTCAGCACTGTTGTTGAGATGGCAGTGTGTTCACAGCAGACTGTTGTTGTATGATGGCAGTGTGTTCACAGCACTGTTGTTGTGATGTCAGTGTGTTCACAGCACTGTTGTTGTGATGATGGCAGTGTGTTCACAGCAGACTGTTGTTGATGATGGCAGTGTGTTTTCAGCATATGTTGCTGTGATGGCAGTGTGTTCACAGCAGACTGTTGTTGTGAAGGCAGCATGTTCACAGCACTGTTGTTGTGATGGCAGTGTGTTCACAGCAGACTGTTGTTATGATGGCAGTGTGTTTACAGCAGACTGTTGTTATGATGGCAGTGTGTTCACAGCAGACTGTTGTTGTGATGGCAGTGTGTTCTTTGCAGACTGTTGTTGTGATGGGAGTGTGTTCACAGCACTGTTGTTGTGATGGCAGTGTGTTCACAGCAGACTACTTGTTTGTGATGGCAGTGTGTTCACAGCAGACTGTTGTTTATGATGATGGCAGTGTATTCACAGCAGACTGTTGTTGTGATGGCAGTGTGTTCACAGCACTGTTGTTATGATGGCATTATGTTCACAGCAGATTGTTGTGTGTGATGTCAGTGTGTTCACAGTATTGTTTTTTTTGATGGCAGTGTGTTCACAGCACTATGTTGTGATGATGGCAGTGTGTTCACAGCACTGTTGTTTTGATGCAGTGTGTTCACAGTACTGTTGTTGTGATGGCAGTTGTTTGCAGCAGTGTTGTTGTGATGGCATTATGTTCACAGCACTGTTGGTGTGATGGCAGTGTGTTTCACAGCACTTGTTGTGATGGATGGCAGTGTGTTCACAGAACTGTTGTTGTGATGGTATTGTGTTCACAGCAGACTGTGTTGTGATGGCAGTGTGTTCACAGCAGACTGTTGCTGTGATGGCAGTGTGTTCACAGCAGACTGTTGTTGTGATGGCAGTGTGTTGTTCAGCAGACTGTTGTTGTGATGGCAGTGTTCACAGCAGACTGTTGTTGTGATGGCAGTGTGTGTTCGCAGCAGACTGTTGTTGTGTGATGGCATTGTGATCACAGCAGACTGTTGCTGTGATGGCAGTGTGTTCACAGCAGACTGTTGTTGTGATGGCAGTTTGTTCACAGCAGACTGTTGTTGTGATGGCAGTGTGATCACAGCAGACTTTTGTTGTGATGACAGTGTGTTCACAGCACTGTTGTTGTGATGGCAGTGTGTTCACAGCACTGTTGTTGTGATGGCAGTGTGTTCACAGCAGACTGTTGTTGTGATGCAGTGTGTGTTCACAGCAGACTGTGTTGTGTGACTGCAGTGTGTTAACAGCACTACTGTTGTTGTGATGGCAGTGTGTTCACAGCACTGTTGTTTGATGGCAGTGTGTTCACAGCACTGTTGTCGTGATGTTAGCGTGTTCACAGCAGATGTTGTTGTGATGGCAGTGTTTCACAGCACTGTTGTTGTGATGGCAGTGTGTTCACACTGTTGTGTGATGGCAGTGTGTTCACAGCACTGTTGTTGTGATGGCAGTGTGTTCACAGCAGACTGTGTGTGATGGCAGTGTGTTCACAGCAGCACTATTGTTGTGATGGCAGTGTGTTCACAGCACTGTTGTTGTGATGGCAGTGTGTTCACAGCACTGTTGTTGATATGGCGGTGTGTTCACAGCACTGTTGTTGTGATGGCAGTGTGTTCACAGCACTATGTTGTTGTGTGATGGCAGAGTGTTCACACACTATGTGTTATATGGCGGTGTGTTCACAGCACTATTGTTGATATGGCAGTGTGTTTACAACAGGCTGTTGTTGTGATGGCAGTGTGTTCACAGCAGACATTTGTTGTGATGGTAGTGTGTTCACAACACTGTGGTTGTGATGGTAGTGTGTTAACAGCACGGTTGCTTTGGTGACAGTGCGTTCACCTCAGACTGTTGTGATGATGGCACAGCATTGTGGTTGTGACGGCAGTGTGTTCACAGCAGACTGTTGTTGTGATGACAGCGTTCATAGCACTGTTGTGATATGCATTGTGTTCACAGCAGACAGTAGTGATGATGGCAGAGTGTTCACAGCAGACTGTTGTTGTTGATGGCAGTGTGTTCACAGGAGACTGTTGTTGTGATGGCACTGTGTTCACAGCACTGTTGTTGTGATGGCAGTGTGTTCACAGCAGACTGTTGTGTGATGGCAGTGTGTTCACAGCACTGTTGTTGTGATGGCAGTGTGTTCACAGCAGACTGTTGTTGTGATGGCAGTGTGATTGCAGCAGACTGTTGTTGTGATGGCAGTGTGTTCACAGCAAACTGTTGTTGTGATGACAGTGTGTTCACAGCAGACTGTTGTTATGATGGCAGTGTGTTCACAGCAGACTGTTGTTGTGATGTCAGTGTGTTCACACAGCAGACTGTTGTTGTGATGGCAGTGTGTTCACAGCAGACTGTTTGTTATGATGGCAGTGTGTTCACAGCACTGTTGTTGTGATGGCAGTGTGTTCACAGCAGACTGTTGTTGTGATGGCAGTGTGATCACAGCAGACTTTTGTTGTGATGACAGTGTGTTCACAGCACTGTTGTTGTGATGGTAGTGTGTTTACAGCAGACTGTTGTTGTGATGATGGCAGTGTGTTTGCAGCAGACTGTTATTATGATGGCAGGGTGTTCGCAGCAGACTGTTGTTGTGATGGCAGTGTGTTCACAGCAGACTGTTGTTGTGATGGCAGTGTGTTCACAGCAGACTGTGTGATGGCAGTGTGTTTATCACAGACCGTTGTAATGATGGCAGTGTGTTCACAGCACTGTTGTGATGGCATTGTGTTCACAGCAGACTGTTGTTGTGATGGCAGTGTGTTCACAGCATTGATGTTGAGATGGCAGTGTGTTCACAGCAGACTGTTGTTATGATGGAAGTGTGTTCACAGCACAGTTGTTGTGTGATGTCAGTGTGTTCACAACACTGTTGTGATGGCAGTGTGTTCACAGCAGACTGTTGTTATGATGGCAGTGTGTTTTACAGCATACTGTTGTTGTGATGGCAGTGTGTTCACAGCACTGTTTGTGATGGCAGTGTGTCCACAGCAGCACTGTTGTGATGGCAGTGTGTTCACAGCAGACTGTTGTTGTGATGGCAGTGTGTTTACAGCAGACTGTTGTTGTGATGGCAGTGTGTTCACACAGACTGTTGTTGTGATGGCATTGTGTTCTTAGCAGTGTGTGTTGTGATGAGAGTGTGTTCACAGCACTGTTGTTGTGATGGCAGTGTGTTAACAGCAGACTGTTGTTGTGATGGCAGTGTGTTCACAGCAGACTGTTGTTATGATGGCAGTGTGTTCACAGCAGACTGTTGTTGTGATGGCAGTATGTTCACAGCAGACTGTTGTTGTGATGGCAATGTGTTCACAGCACTGTTGTTTGTGATGGCATTGTGTTCACAGCAGACCGTTGTGATGTCAGTGTGTTGGCATTGTTCACAGACTGTTTTTGTGATGGCAGTGTGTTCACAGCACTGTTGTTGTGATGGCAGTGTGTTCACAGTACTGTTGTTGTGATGGCAGTGTGTTTGCAGCAGTGTTGTTGTGATGGCAGTGTGTTCACAGCACTGTTGTTGTGATGGCAGTGTGTTCACAGCACTGTTTGTGTGATGGCATGTGTGTTCACAGCAGACTGTTGTTGTGATGGCAGTGTGTTCACAGCAGAGTGTGTTGTGTTGATAGCAGTGTGTGTCACGGTAGACTGTTGTTGTTGTGGCAGTGTGTTCACAGCACTGTCGTTGTGATGTCAGTATGTACACAGCATTGTTGTTGTGATGGCAGTATGTTCACACCACTGTTGTTGTGATGGTTTTCACAGCACTGTTGTGTGGTTGTGATGGCAGTGTGTTCACAGCAGACTGTTGTTATGATGGCAGTGTTTTCACAGCAGAGTGTTGTGTGTGATGCAGTGTGTCTACAGCAGACTGTTGTTGTTGTGGCAGTGTGTTCACAGCACTGTCGTTGTGATGTCAGTATGAACACAGCATTGTTGTTGTGATGGCAGTATGTTCACAGCACTGTTGCTATGATGGTTTTCACAGCACTGCTGTTGTTGTGATGGCAGTGTGTTCACAGCAGACTGTTGTTATGATGGCAGTGTGTTCACAGCACTGTTGTTGTGATGGCAGTGTGTTCACAGCACTGTTGTTGTGATGACAGTGTGTTCACAGCAGACTGTTGTTATGATGGCGGTGTGTTTACAGCATACTGTGTTGTTGTGATGATGTCAGTGTGTCACAGCACTGTTGTTGTGATGGCAGTGTGTTCACAGCAGACCGCTGTTATGATGGCAGTATGATGGCAGTGTGTTTACACAGCACACTGTTGTTGATATGGCGGTGTGTTCACAGTACTGTTTGTGTGATGGCAGTGTGTTCACAGCACTATTGTTTTGACGGCAGTGTGTTCACACTACTACTTGTTGATATGGCGGTGTGTTTCACAGCACTATTGTTGATGATGGCAGTGTGTTCACAACAGGCTGTTGATGTGATGGCAGTTGTTTGCAGCAGTGTTGTTGTGATGGCATTATGTTCGCAGCACTGTTGTTGTGATGGCAGTGTGTTCACGGCACTGTTGTTGTGATGGCATTGTGTTCACAGCAGACTGTTGTGATGGCAGTGTGTTCACAGCAGAGTGTTGTTGTGATAGCAGTGTGTCTACAGCAGGCTGTTGTTGTTGTGGCAGTGTGTTCACAGCACTGTCGTTGTGATGTCAGTATGTACACAGCATTGTTGTTGTAATGGCAGTATGTTCATACCACTGTTGCTGTGATGGTTTTCACGGCACTGTTGTTGTGATGGCAGTGTGTTCACGGCACTGTTGTTGTGATGGCAGTGTGTTCACAGCAGACTGTTGTTATGATGGCAGTGTGTCTACAGCAGACTGTTGTTATGATGGCAGTGTGTTCACAGCAGACTGTTGTTGTGATGACAGTGTGTTTACAGCAGACTGTTGTTCTTTAGGTGATGGCAGTGTGCACACCCAGGTCGTGAACGGTCTAATGAGGCGGCGCCACTTCCCACACTTGAAGATCCAAGAAAATTGGCCCTGCCAGGTCTGCTCATACCCAACATGTCACAAACTGTAGACGTCTAGCCATACCCAACATGTCACAAACTGTAGACGTCTAGCCATAACCAACATGCCACAAACTGTAGATGTCAGTTCATATCCAACGTGTTACAAACTGTAGATGTCTAGCCATACCCAACATGTCATAAACTGTAGGTGTCAGTTCTATCCAACGTATCACAAACTAGATGTCTAGCCACCCCCAACGTGTCACACAAACTGTAGGTGTCTTATCATATCCAACGTGTCACAAACTGTAGATGTCTAGCCATACCCAACGTGTCACAAACTGTAGGTGTCTGATCATATCCAGCGTGTCACAAACTATAGATGTCTAGCCATACCCAACGTGTCACAAACTGTACTTATGATCACACCCAGCGCGTCACAAACTGTAAATGTCTAGTCATACCCAATGTGTCACAAACTGTAGATGTCTGATCACACCCAACGTGTCACAAACTGTAGATATCTGCTCATACCCAGCGCGTCACAAACTGTAGATGGCTGATCATACCCAACGTGTCACAAACTGTAGATGTCTGACCATACCAAACGTGTCACAAGCTATAGATGTCTGGCCATACCCAACGTGTCACAAACTGTAGATGTCTGGCCATATCCAACGTGTCACAAACTGTAGATGTCTGGTCATACCCAACGTGACACAAACTGTAGATGTCTGGCCATACCCAACGTGTCACAAACTGTAGTTGTCTGGTCATACCCAACGTGTCACAAACTGTGAAAGTAGTTATACCAACGTGTCACAAACTGTGAAAGTAGTCATACCCAACGTGTCACAAACTGTGAAAGTAGTCATACCCCACGTGTCACAAACTGTGAAAGTAGTCCATACCCAACGTGTCACAAACTGTGAAAGTAGTCATACCCAACGTGTCACAAACTGTAGATTTGGTCATACACGCAACGTATCACAAACTGTAGAACTAGTCATACACAACGTGTCACAAACTGTTTTTTTTTCGTCATACTATCAGCGAGATGTTTACTGTCTGGCGTTGTCGTTACTGATTTTTGCAATGTTAAAAGAGAACCCAATTGTTTGCACGGTTTGTGTCATACGTCAGCATCATTGATTCCAAGGGAGAATTTCTTGCTGTTCCATATTTTGTTCAGCTGATTGAATGCTGATGTTGCCTTTCCAATACGACATCAGTTTCATGGTCGAGGTCATTGGCGTTGTTGATAGAGCTGCCTAGGTATGTGAAGTTCTCTACTTCTTCCACTTGTTTTTGGTCAATGAGAACGTCTGTTGGCCCATGGTGTTTACCGGTCAGCATAGTTTTAGTCTTTTGGCAGCCTGCAAAACTTGCTGATATTGTTAAATAAATGTCAGCGAACCGCCCAGAGAAACGTGGACAAACGAGTCACAAGACAAACCACAACGCGTTTCAACCTCTTAGGTCTTCTTCAGGTGCAACAAACATGAAACAAATAACGAAAATGCACTTAGCTTTGATCGCTTCTGTGTTCAGCGCAAGAAAGAAGGCGTTGAATGAAAACGAGGCGCAGCTGTGTTTCTTCATGTGGGGTTCTTTTCTCTCTGCTATCAATTCCCATGTGTCATCACTGACCCACGATTCTCACAGTGGCTTCTTAAAAAACACACAAAAAATGTCATGTAACAATTATAAACATGGTTTCACAAGTCTGTACATTTCAGCTTAGTCATCAGTTTTATATACCGAATTTGATGGAAGGTTTTCTTAATCAAACAAAGTTGCCAGTACTTTTTTCCCCAAACTGTTGTTTTTCCCTTTGGTCTTATTTTAACCAGGTGGTCAGCTGTTGCTATACCCTTTCAAAAACCTGCTAGGTTATCAGGGAGTTTTTTCTGCAGAGCACTGGGTTACTCTTTTGAGTACAACTCGTCCCGTCAATTTGCCCTCATTGGATGTCACAAAAATGGGTCGATAGCAAACTTCTGACCGCGGTTTGTCTTGTTAAGAACAGGAACAATAATCGATTGTTTCCATTTGGATGGCATGCTTCAATTTGACCAGCAGTTCTGTAAAAAAATTAAAGTTACCTGATAATTTTTTCAGCATTTTGTCCAGTTCTTGTGAAGTTTTCTTGTTTTCAAGCGAAACAAGAATGCATCTTTTATTTCCTGTAAAGGAATTGAAATATCAATGTAAAGTTCATTACTTTTTTACCATCACAGTAAGTTACATTAGAGACATCTGTCTGTCCAAACATTTTTTTTTTTCTGATAAACCGGCTGATGAGCTATTCCATGCAAACATCTCTAAACATACCCCTGGTTTATCATGCGAAGAGAGCAAACCCCTTGTTATCCAGTCCTATAGGGCACTGTGGAAGAGTTACACCACTGATCATCTCTTTTACCTTTCTCCAAACATTTTGTTGTCTTTGTGATCACGTACGTTATTCACACAGAGTATAAACCAGCATTGCTGTTTAGCTTGATCTATAACTCTGTTACTATGATGTCAGACGACCGTTCTCCCAAGCTTACACAGAGACGCCGTGGTCATCCGCACGCAGCACAATCTGCTCCATTCACTCAATACAAAGACCAAGCAATAACATCTCATTTCTCCCCTCTGGTAAATAAAAAAACAAACACACCAGACATTTATTTACTCTTGATTTCTTTTCGGCTATTTATTACAGACAAACTTAATAGCTCAAAAATGGAAAACAGTTCCATATATATGATTCGTTACTTCTTTTTTGTTTTTAATTTGTGATCCTCACATCACCAATATAAATCAAATTTAATTCAATGTCATTTCGTGGCCATTTGTCCCTTTCACAATAAATTTTAATTAGGGTACCTTCAGTCACAACATTTCTTCACGTTATTTAAATCCAACAGTCCCTTTACACAATAAGGCGCTCTACAAATCACAGCAGTCTTGTGGCATCATTGGCCTACTTAAATATTTAGAAAAACATATTACAACTTTTTTTTTTCATTACACTGATTAACCATACTTCACTCTTTGGACAAATGTAGGGTTTTCTGTACAGTCTTTTCACTGGCTTATGTCTACACTTCCACAAGCTTGAAGGTTTGTTTCTACAAACAGTTTAGGCAAAAATATATATCGTCTCTTTAGAGCATGGCGTTCTTCAATCCATGAGACCTAACTAAGAAGTTCTTTCAAGTTCACGGGAGTAGTGTTAGCCTTGTCTGGCATTCATTTAAACAAGCCTCGTGACCCAATCATAGTAAAAGGTGTTTCTCGTGTGAAAAGAGACAAAAAACTTAAACCAAAGTAAATGAATGAAATTAGACTCACCAACGATGGCCTCACTCCGGTAGCGAACACTGACCTACCTGATGTGCGAACGGGGAATGATTTGGAAATCCTTTTAAAGTTCGATTTTTTTTATGGAATTACCAAACTTGTTCGCGAACTTGCCGTCCTATCTACACGACCTCGCCAGCAGGAGTTTGGCAATGCAAATAAGCATGAAACTTTTGTTTAAAAATAAGAATAGTAACTTTTCTCTTTTTTTTCTCTCTAAGTAACCGCCCCTGACGCCCTGCTCTCTCTCTCTCTCTCTCTCTCTCTCTCTCTCTCTCTCTCTCTCTCTCTCTCTCTCTCTCTCTCTCTCTCTCTCTTTATTAAAAGATAAACAGTTTGATCAGTTTAAGAAACCAAAAAATAAAGTTACATCTATGCTACGCAGTTCAAAACAGTAATATTTTAGAAACCTAGTTTATAACAACTCTAAAAATAAACTCAAAACCAATTTGGAAGGCCATAAACATTCTCTCACACAAGAATTCTGACAAAACATACACAAATCCGAGTGATATATCTGCTGATACTCTAAACCATCATTTTTCTAATATTGCTGATCAAACAGTGAAACACGATGACTCGAAAGCCAATGACTTAAAACTCTTGATCGATTACAGTGAGTCTAAAGCGATTAAATCAGAATTAGTTATTCCCCCTATAAAGTTATACGATGTTTACTTCTATCTTGTGCATATGAAACAAACAGGTACACGTGGTCTTGATGACTTAGATGGAAAGATTTTGAAACTCAGTGCCCCTCTCATTGCTGACTCCTTGACTTTTCTATATAACCTTTGTATAGATAAATGTTATTCTCCAAATATTCTCAAGCAAGCTAAGATAATACCAATCTACAAATCTGGCGATAAAACTGATCCTTTGTAATTACAGACTCATTTCACTTATTTCTGTTCTCTCCAAACCATTAGAAAAAACATGTTAACAAACATGCCATGTCTCATATCTCAAAGTACGATTTGCTTCATCCCAGCCAGTCTGGATTTAGAGCTAACCATTCTTGCCACACAGCACTATCAAACCCTCGTTGATCAATGGTTAACCAATATTGATGATTTGAAATTTACCGGAGTTTTGTTCGTTGATTTTGCAAAAGGATTCGATGTTATAGACCACACATTACTACTGAAAAACTGGTACTTTACAAATCCTCTGATAACGCCCTTTTACTAATAACATCGTTTCTTACTGACCGTCAGCATACAGTCTTCTTACGTAACAAGCAGTCCATTTCTTTACGACAAAAATACGGGTGTACCACAAGGATCAGTTCTTGGTCCACTTCTTTTTCTACTCTACGTAAACGATCTACCCTTACACATGAAAGGTTCCTGCGAGCTTTTCGCTGATGACACGTCTGTTCATTCTAACCACTCAAACCTCCATCAGTTATCCGTTAAAATGCAAAAGAATGTCGACCAATTAGTTAATTGGACTAAGCTCAATCACATGTCTTTAAATGAAAAGAAAACTAAGTATATGATTATAACGTCGCGGCAAAAAAGACAAAACATAACTTCTGTAATGCCCTCTATATACATAGGTGTAAACCAGCTTGAAGAAGTCAGTACCCATAAAGTTCTGGGAATCACCTTAGATCATAATCTCACCTGGGCACCCCATATTGCTTGCTTAAGCAAACGCGTGTCACAAAAAGTATTCCAGCTGACAAAAATAAAAAAAAATTCTTGATGTAAACGCACGTAAGCACTTTTACCATGCATATATTCAATCATGTGTTCATTATGCCTCTACTCTTTATGATTCGTGTAGTGCTAATTCACTGAAACCTCTAACCAGTGTTAATAAACGAGCCCTCAAGGCTATACTTCTAAAATCATCTTCATTAACCCCTCAAGACTATATCAAACTAAACATTCTTCCTTTGTCACTCAAACTTCAATACAACAAAGCAATAATGATGTACAGAATTATGAACGGTTACGCACCTTCTACTCTAACCGCTTAAATTGCCTCTCAATCAGTCACGTTACAATAATAATATACTTATCCGTCGACCAAGAACTGATCTTCTCAAAACTAGTCTTATCTGCTCCGGCGGAACACTTTGGAATTCCTACCAATAAACATTAAAAAAAAGGGGGGGGGGGGCATTAATTCTTTTAAGACAGCCTATAAAAATTCCTTATTCAAAACATTGTATCATTTTAAACAACTCTCTTGCATAAATCCTTATTCAAACTAAATCATTTCATGCTTATTTCAAATGTGAAAAGAAGGTTACAAACCAATTATCTAAAAGTATATACTTGTATTCCTCTATGCCTTAATTACTTTATGAATATGTGTGTGTGCGTAAAAAAGTGGAGGGGGTAAACGGCACTATATTTACCATACATCGATGCCTCCCTCCATAACTTCCCTGCTTCACTTACTCCCTCCCCCTCCATTTCCCCATCCCAATTCCACCCACTTTATTTTCCACTTGCCCCTCTGCCCCTCCCCCCTCTCCCTTTCCACCCCCCCCCCCCCCCCCCCCCCCCCCCATTGCATTTATAGTATTGTTAGTTCTCATATTTTGTCAATGATATTGACTTCAGTTGTATAGCAAAATTAATTATTGGTTATTCTGTACATATTGTGTGTGTGTGTGTGTGTGTGTGTGTGTGTGTGTGTGTGTGTGTGTGTGTGTGTGTGTGTGTGTGTGTGTCCCCAGGACTGGGTGGAAAAAAACGTATTTCTATACTTATCCTATTACCCTGGTAAAATAAAATTTCGTTTCGTTTCGTTTCGTTTCTCTCTCTCTTATACAAATTCTTGCGTGACGCTCAGGTAAAATCGATCAACGACAGAACCCTTTTGATTACAGTTCAACCCTAGAAGACTCAAGTATGGGTAAATGATAACCAATAACGTTTTACGTTGTCCGTTCCTTTACCATGCGGACCCGTCCCGACTGGGGCGCATGACCCCCCCCCCCCCCCCCCCCCCCCCCCCCCCTCCTGGGTTAAGAATTTCCCAAAGGGGAATTCTGGAAATTCCAAGGAGAAAAGAGCGTTACAAAAATCAATATAACATGAATTATCGTTATTTCAAAAGATAGGCAATAAAACAGTGAAATGACGGACATAAGCAAACAATATCAACATTTTGCACGTGTCAGTATTTCAGAGCATAAATCAAGACAATGAGCCTTATAGCACGCAAACCACAAGCTGGATGTAAAAAATGTTTTGACCACAACTACTGTTATCAAATACAAGCATAAAACTAAGCCACATGCAAGATGTAGACAAATTTTGCCACAACTACTGTCATCAAATACAAGCACAAAATCAATCACTCATAAAAAAAGTATACACAGCAGATCAGTGAGAGACAATACATATATCACACATGCAAAATAAAATCTGTTTGCCCATCGACATTCATTATCATTTTGTGTCGTCTTTTTTTTCGAGGCTACCACCTACAGCAGTTTATACAGAGTAGCTGGTACAAACAAACAAACACACGATATATACATAAACAGCAGCAAAAAAAGTGTCCCCCAAACATCTCAGTCACGAGATAGCAAGTCGGCAAATGTATTGCTTGAACCAGAAATAGGTACAACAGAAAAACTACAGCCCTGGATAGTTAACTCCCCATCTGAGAAGACGGCTGTTTTTAGTTTTGGAGGCCTGCAAAAAATATCAACGG
This sequence comes from Conus betulinus, assembly GCA_016801955.1. NCBI lineage: Eukaryota > Metazoa > Mollusca > Gastropoda > Neogastropoda > Conidae > Conus > Conus betulinus. Next base: position 4,600 of record JADBJO010024115.1, on the reverse strand, counting down.
CCTGTGATCCGTTTGTAAGACGAACTGTCTGCTAGGCACGAAACTGACAAATTTGTCAAGGCCCCACACAATAGCAAGACACTTTCGCTCAATAGTAGAGTGACTCTGCTGAGCCTGTGAAAACGTTTTAATGTCATACTGAACAGGGTGTAACAAACCATCTTTTTTCCTGTAGCAAACAAGCACCCATGCCAGTAGCACTAGCGTCTGTACACAGAATGAAGTCTTCCAGAAACAACAGCCTGTTGGACCATGAGATGCTGCAGCTGCTGGGGCAGGGGCCGCCCCTCCTGGGTGTAGGCGTGCTGCACTCTCTGCAGGAAGACGTCCTTGGCAAACTGGTACAGTTCTACATCCAGGTGGTTCAGCTCTGCGATCCGCCTCAGGTACCCTGCGGGAACATTGCTCCTACTGCTGCGGGTGTCATTCTTTTGCTGTGCATAACGGCGGAGTTTCAGGTGCAGGGTGTGCTCCAAGAGGAACTGGGAGAAGACCTGGAAGTCGGTCAGTCCGAAGAAGGCCATGTCCAGCAGGTTGCGCTTGGCCGACTCCAGCAGGAGGGCGTTACGGCGGGCGGGGGCCATGGCTGTGGTGTTGTAGCAGTGCACCAGAGACAGGTTGGCCAGCATGCGGGTCTGGCGGTTGAAGGCCAGGTTGTGGGGGCAGTTGATGAACTGCTGGAGGCTGACGTTCTGACAACATAGTGTGCAACGTCATCACTGCATCAGCACACACACACACACACACACACACACACACACACACACACACACACACACACACGCACACACACGCCCAAACAGACACACACACACACACACAACACACACACACACACACACACACACACACACACACACACACACACACACAGCTACATACATGCAGATAAATGCGCTCTCTGTCTGTCGGTCTGCCTGTCTGTTTATCTCTCTCTCTCTCTCTCTCTCTCTCTCTCTCTCTCTCTCTCTCTCTCTCTCTCTCTCTCTCTCTCTCTCGTTACAGGTGGCAGATGCGTGACACGTTTCCATCTCTTAGTGCTGAAAACACTATCTAGTGCTCAGATTCCGCTCTCTAATTTTGAAATAGCTGTAACGATGTGACGCAGGCTACTGCATTGTGTTGATGCATTGGACCGTTTTAACGGAGTGACAGGGGAAAAGCAACACGCTGCGATGCATTCAAACCCATTGCTGTAAGCCTCACATGGCGCTGTGTGTGCCAGCCATTGGCCTGTTATTCTCTTGTGACACGTGTTGAGCGTTAGGCTTACACCAGCCATGGGACCCACTACACGATCCATGGCTTACGTCAATAGCATTTTTTGTGCTTAGGAATAACACTGAACAAATCACAGATATAACAGACCCCACTTGGCAAACTGTTGCGAGTGTATGACAGCATCTTCTCAACTGGAGACACACACTACATCGCAGATATATGGACAACTTTGTTTCCAAGAGATTGTAAAGTACAGTGAAAAATTACACTGCAAAACGCAAGAGCTATGGGGACTGTAGTAGAGACTTTACTAGCATCTCCCGTATTACCTCTTACCTTTGTCATTCTACCTTAACTGTGTACAGGCAGAGCAAACCAAGTACTAAAATTCATGTTTGTTTTACAAGTGGTAAATTACGAATCGAAGGAAAAGTGTGAACAGCAGGTCCATGACAAATTTGACAAACTCCGCTCTGTTGTCCACACACTGACTGTGAGCACACGCCCTCAACCACTGTCTATCACACGTGTTGCTAGACTCAAAGACAGCAGCAGCCATCCTGACCAGCAAGGAGCCATGCTCAATGAAGGAGACAAGCTCGCGTACACGAAGACACCACTCACACATGTAACGCGCAGCACAAAGGAGCACGGAGAGAGAGAGAGAGAGAGAGTCTGCCCTTTCACAGCTTCATCCTGCACACACCCCATGTCTCCCTTTGTCACCCTCTTCATCCTGCACACACCCCATGTCTCCCTTTCACATGTCATCCTCTTCATCCTGCACACACCCCATGTCTTCCTTTCACATGTCATCCTCTTCATCCGGGACACACCCCATGTCTCCCTTTGTCACCCTCTTCATCCTGCACACACCCCATGTCTCCCTTTACATGTCATCCTCTTCATCCTGCACACACCCCATGTCTCCCTTTTACATGTCATCCTCTCCATCCTACACACACCCTATGTCTCCCTGTGCCATCCTCTTCATCCTGCACACACCCTATGTCTCCTTTTGTCATCGTCTTCATCTTGCACACACTCTATGTCCCCCTGTGTCATCCTCTTCATCCTGTACACACCCTATGTCTCCCTTGTCATACTCTTTATCCTACACACACACCCCATTATTCCCTTTGTCATCCTCTTCATCCTGCACACACCCTGTCTCCATTTGTCATCCTCTTCATCCTGCACACACCCCATGTCTCCCTTTGTCATTTTCTTCATCCTGCACACACCCTATATCTCCCTGTGTCATCCTCTTCATCCTGCACACACCCCATGTCTCCTTTTGTCATTTTCTTCATCCTGCACACACCCTATATCTCCCTTTTACAAGCCATTCTCTTCATCCTGCACACACCCTATGTCTCCCTTTGTCATCCTCTTGATCCTGCACATACCCCATGTCTCCCTTTGTCATTTTCTTCATCCTGCACACACCTATATCTCCCTGTGTCATCCTCTTCATCCTGCACACACCCCATGTCTCCTTTTGTCATTTTCTTCATCCTGCACACACCCTATATCTCCCTTTTACAAGCCATTCTCTTCATCCTGCACACACCCTATGTCTCCCTTTGTCATCCTCTTCATCCTGCACATACCCTATGTCTCCCTTTCACTTGCCACCTCTTCATCTCCCAACGCCCGTTCTTTCCACTAGTGAGTCTCCTTCCTCCACTACCAACCTCCTCACTACTTTTTTGTGCCCACCATCTGCCACCATCTGTGTCGACGGTTGTACACAGGCTTCAAGTCCTCAAACTCTGCCAGTAATTCACTCTCTTCCTGCCAGTTTCTCTACTATATCTAAATTAGTACTGCCCCTCCCCTCTCTACAACAAGACACCGCATCCATGTCAGTCACTGAAAGAGTCCCCAGTGATGACACCACAGACAACGGCCATGCTTCAGTGGCAGGGGACATGCCAGCAGGCTGCTGCTGCCACCTTGACTGTGCGCCCAGGGCCACGTTCCAGCAGAGCAACAGTCGCTACAGTTTCAGCTCTTCGTGCAACAGTCCCTATAGTTTCAGCTCTTGGTGCACAGTCCCTACAGTTTCAGCTCTTCGTGACACCGTTCCTATAGTTTCACCTCTTGGTGCAACAGTCCCTATAGTTTCAGCTCTTCGTGCAACAGTCCCTATAGTTTCAGCTCTTGGTGCAACAGTCCCTATAGTTTCAGCTCTTCGTGCAACAGTCCCTATAGTTTCAGCTCTTCGTGCAATAGTCCCTATAGTTTCATCTCTTCATGCAACAGTCCCTATAGTTTTAGCTCTTGGTGCAACAGTCCCTATAGTTTCAGCTCTTCATGACACAGTCCCTATAGTTTCAAATCTTCGTGACACAGCCCCTATAGTTTCAGCTCTTCGTGACACAGTCTCTATAGTTTCAGCTCTTCGTGACACAGTCCCTATAGTTTCAGCTCTTCGAGCAACACTACATGAAGTTAGGCAGGCACTTAAAAATGACAAAGCACTCAATTAAAGCACTTTTATTAAAAAAAAACAAAAATCACCAAAACACTCTAACACCATGCTTCAAATCGCAATGTCCGTTCCGAGACTACATCCCTCAAATCATCTTCCCAAATCACACCTCTCTTTCATTCTACGTCCTTTACAACACCTCCCTTTAGTTCTATGTCCTATACCACAGCTCTAAGTCATCTATGTCCTTTGCCCCCCCGACCCCCCCCCCCCCCCCCACCCCATTTCATTCTACGTCCTTTACCACACATCCCTTTTATTCTACGTCTTTTACCACACCTTCCTTTCACTCTACGTCCTATGCCCCCCCCCCCCCCCCCACCCCCTTTTCATTCTACGTCCTTTGCCACCACCACCCCCCCCCCCCCTCCCCGTTTCACCCTATGTCCTTTACCACACCTCCCCTTCACTCTATGTCCTGTAACACACCTCCCTTTAGTTCTAAGTCATGTACCACACCTCCCTTAGTTCTATGTCCTGTACCACACCTCCCTTTAGTTCTATGTCCTGTACCACACCTCCCTTTAGTTCTATGTCCTGTACCACACCTCCCTTTAGTTCTATGTCCTGTACCACACCTCCCTTTAGTTCTATGTCCTTTGCCACACCTCTCTTTCATTGAAAGTCCTTTACCACATCTCCTTTTCATTCTACGTCCTTTACGTCCTTTGCCATTGCCACACCTCCCTTTCATTCTACGTCCCTTTGCCATGCACCTCCCTTTCATTCTTGCCCGTCTCCTTTATACACACCTCTCTTTCATTCTACGTCCTTTACCACACCTCTCTTTCATTTCTAAGTCCTTCCAAACCCTATCTTATTCACGCCCTTACACACTTTCTTTCATTCTACGTCCTTTACCACACCTCTCTTTCATTCTAC
>JADBJO010024114.1:0-25602 GCA_016801955.1 Conus betulinus | reverse complement strand
TCTTCTGCTCCTCTCTCATGCTGCTCCGTCTTGTCCTGTCGGTCTGCTGTCGGTCTGTATCTCTCTTATATCTCTCTCTAATCTCTCTCTCTTTTATCTCTCTATCCTAGGTCTCTCTCTCTCTCTATACCTTCTCTCTCTGTCTGGCTGTCTATCCCTCTCTCTCTCTTTCTCTCTCTCTCTGTAGTCAGTCTGTATGTCTGTTTCTGTCTCTCTCTCTCTCTCTCTCTCCTCTTCTGTCTGTCGGTCTGTCTATCTCTCATCTTCGCTCTCTCTATCGTCTGCCAGTCTGTAGTCTGTCTGTTCGGTCTGTCTCTCTCTCTTCTCTATCCTCGACGCTCTCCGCTCTCTCTCTCTGTCTGTCTGTCTGCTTTCTCCTCTCGCTCTCTCTCTCTCTGTCGTATTCTTTGTCGTCTGTCGTTCTGTCTTCTACTCTCTCTGTCTGTCTTCGGTCTGTCTCTCTCCTACTATCTCTCTCTCTGTCTGTCTGTCTCTCTCTATCTCTGTCTGTCTGTTACTGTCTCTCTCTCTCCGCTCTCCTCTTCTTCTCTCTGAGTCTTTCGCTGTTTTTCTCTTGTCTCCCCGTCTCCGGTTTTCTCTACGTGTCTCTCCCTCCCTCTCTCCCCACAGTCTCATCTCCCTCTGAACTGTATTTTCCAGTCTGTCTGTGCCTTTACATTCCTCCCAATCTCCCAGGGCCAGCCTCTCCCTCCCCCCCCCCCCACCCCCCCACTCCACCCAAGCAGACAAGAGAGAGAGAGAGGAGAGATGAGAGAGAGAGAGAAGTAAGAATAATAACATAAATTCTATAATAACAATGATAACAAAAACAAGGAACATGAACCAGAACAAGAACAAGAACAAGAACAGCATTATAATAATAATAATGATGATGATGATGATAATGATAATAAGACAGTGATGATGATGATGATGATGATGATGGGTGATGATGATGATGATGATGATGATGATGATGATGATGATGATGATGATGAATAAGATGATGATGATGGCGATGATAAATGATGATGATAATGATAATGATGATGATGATGATGATGATGATGATGATGATGATGATGAATAACCATCATCATTAGCAGCAAAACAACATCAATCAGCAGCAGCAGCAGCAGCAGCAGCAGCAGAACTAGCAGCAGCAGCTGCATCAATATCATCATCGCCGTCGACAGTTGTCGCAAGTAATGGTGGTGATAATAACGATAAAGATGCTGGTAATGACGATCATCATACTGAAATCAACACAATCACAGCCACAACCAGAATGGCAACATCTTGGCATCAGTAGGAGTTGCCAATATCCTGTAATGTGTATCCATTAGAACGACACCAGCTGAGCTTTCTGTTCTCGTTTAGCCAGTCTAGCACTGAGCGAAAGGGACCTCACCACCTCGACCTCATAGGCCTCTCGCTCTATTCCTCCGCCCGTCTTCCCCTCCCCATCCCCTTGCCCCGTCCATCTTCCCCCTCTCCCACGGCTTTCTCCATTCCGTCCACACAACTCCCACCACTACTACTACGCGCGCGCGCAACACGCATACACACATCATATGCGCGTGCACGCACACGCGCGCACGCGCGCACGCACACACACACACGCGCGCACGTGCGCGCGCTCACACACGTAGATAGATAAATACATACGAACATACAAAGATGCGTACCTACATATTAACATACATACACGCATACATAGATGCATTCATACATATAACCATACATACAAACATACATACATACATACAACATACATATGCGCGCTCGCGCCTGTATAGATTTCACACACCTACACACACACCCCCCCCCCCCCCCCCCCCCCCCCCTCCTTCCACACCACACACACACACACACACCACACACACACACACACACACACACACACACACACATTCCTCCAGGCATCAGCAGCACAGAGAGAGAGAGAGAGAGAGAGAGAGAGAGAGAGAGAGACAGGTGTGTGTGTGTGTGGGGGGGGGGGGGGGGGGGGGGGGTTTCAAACAGCTCGGCTGGAAACTGCCAGCCGTGGGGACTGCTGGTGATGAGGGGAGGAAATGGCAGCAGGGGAAATTTTTATTGCAGTCAGTGGACCCTCCACAGACTCATTAGGCAAAATGTCCCGCCTGTCCTCTCAGCCCACTGTGGCGTGGTGGTTAGTGCCAAAGCGTGGGGACTGGAATGTGGGTACCGGTTCAAAGCTAGCAGGAATAAAAAATGGCGACTTTTTACAAGGTTATAAGACACGTGACGTACCTTGCCTTCTTAAATCCATCAAACCCATGACTAGTTGGAGAACAACCGGAACGTTACACCGGGACGTTACACCGGAACGGTTACACCCAGCACGTTACACCGAAACATTACACCGGTACCTTACACCGGAACGTTACACCGGTACCCTTACACCGGAACGTTACACCGGAAATGGATGGAGCTTTGTTCTTTGTTTATTTCTTATGCTCGAAATTCCACCAACATGGGCGAACAGGCGAGCGAATCGTCTGTTGATAAGAGTCGTCATATTCAGCGCGGAAGTAAAACTTTAACACAGTTAGATCTGATAATTCTAATGGGAAAACGTTCTGTTCATAAATGTAGAATTAACAAAACAAAAACTAACCTGAACATGTTTTTTTTTTAGAAAGAGCAGGACTATAGATATAAAACGAATAATATATGTCTTTGCTGGAGATCAAATATGCAAAACTATCAAATAAAATGGGCCCATATACTATAAACTAATAAGGGAATAATACTTATTATAAATAATATATTTTTCTTTCCTTAATATTTTGCATGTTTTTCCACGACCTGATGAGAACAATGTCATGTGACATTTGCCTGTGTTATTTCCTTTCTCCAAATGTCATGATTTGATGGATCTAAGATGACAAGGTATGTAACGTGTTTCATAAAACCGTGTATGACGTGTATGTACATTATCAATGTTGATCATTGGAATTTCTTGAACGTGTATGACTTTTATGTACACTATGAATGTTGATATCGGAATGCCTTTTCATGAGTGCCCACTGAAGAAAAATCAACACAATTTTGAAGATATGAGTACAAGTCTGGGTGGCTTTGCACCCCAACAACATATGGCGAAGATTTCAATATCATTGTACGTCCCCCCCCCCCCTCCTCCCCGCCCCCACCTCCCTGTCCTTATAGGGTTCCTCCCCAAACTGAATAAACCATGAGCTTAAGATGAAAAAACCGGAGAGCCAGTGTAGCTTTCTGGTATAATATTCCGGTGTAACGTTCCGGTGTAACGTTCTGGTGTAGCGTTCTGGTGTCGCGTTCCCGTGTAACGTTCCGGTTGTAACGTTCCGGTGTAACGTTCACGTTCCAATGGAACGTTCCGGTGTACATTTACGTTCCGCTGTAATGTTCCGGTATAAATGTTCCTGTCTAACGTTCCTTTGTAAACGTTTCGATGTAACGTTCCGATTGTAACGTTCCGGTGTAAATTCCTGTGTACGTTCTATGTTAGCTTCTCTGTACCGGTGAGAGAGAGAGAGAGCACGTGTGCATGTTCCATATCACCCCCCTGACGAGTGTATTAATTTAATCGGACCACCCCTTTCATTCCAGAATCACTCCCCTCAAAATGTTTACAGTACCCCAAAAGGGGGAGAAAAAAAAAAAAGGTATGAATAAAAAAGCACATTACTCCAGAATTTAATGGGGGCGGGGGGGGGGGGGGGGGGGGGGGGGGTGAGGGGGGGGGGTGGGGTGGTGGTGGGGTGATCATTCTCGAGCTGATCCAGAGCTGCTCATTCACAAACCACAATTATTTACAGGTGACGAAAGCGTTGTGTTTTAAACTGAATTGTTTGCTATGTTATCACATGGATATTTGCTAAATGTATCATACCGAAACAGAGGTTTGGTGTTGTTTTGTTTTGTGGTTGTGGTTGTTGTTCTTGTTGTTGTTGTTATTGTTGTCGTTGACTAAAGCCACATCCCCAACTCCACCATCAGCCTCTATCCCACCACTCAGTCAATTTATTCATATATCGATTTATCAGTCCTAGGAACCACACCGCGTTCACACACAGTCTGTGGTAGCAGGACTACACCAAAACGATCTGAACGAAGTAAAAGGTCGCCGCTTCCACCTCCCACCACATAATTCATCTGGTTCCCTCCCTGCCGTCGTCACAAACGCTGGCGGCAACATTACTTACCAAATTACAGTCCTGTTCTCTCTGTCCTTTTGTTGATGCAGGTCTAGCCCTCGTGACATGGACCACTCACAGCAGCCAATGGGAACCACGGAAACATCTCGCCGCTCGCCGTGACGGCCAATCCCCGCCGGGCTGACAATGAAAAACTTCGGGATTTTGTCGCCAACTCCCTCCCTCTCGTGTCCGGGGGAGGAAGGGAAAGAAGAAAAGGGCAAAAACGGGGAACGGGGCTCCTGCATCCATCACTGCCGCTGTGCTGCTGCTGCTGCTGTAGCGACATCCACCGGCCAGTGCGTGTTCGCTTGCAGCTTCACAGCAAACCTCACCCGACTCAGACCTCAACCCTCCGACCTCGCCAAGATCTGCAAGCCAAGACAGGAAACGGGAACTGGTTCTCCTTCGGCGAATCCAGATTCGGTTTCTTTCGAGAAAAATGGGTCGGGAAGGGACAGTCCAGTCAAGAGACTTCTGGAAACCAAGAGAGCGCCGTGGGGGTAGCTCGGCCTCCAAGTCGGAGAAGCGACCACGAGGAGGGCGACGAGAGAGGAGGTCGTCACTCAGGTTCTGTCCCAGCTCGGCGCGACCGAGCCTTCCAGCCCTTACAGCAGACCCGGGGTTCAATCCCTCCTCTGGGAGAGAGAAGCGGTCTTCCCACTCCCAGCACGCCTCGCCAGTCTCGGTGGGTGTCCTGGGCGGCAGGGACCGCTACAGTGACTGGGATTGCTCCAGCTTCTAACACGAGCGGCTACGGGTATCCGGAGAGGCTTGACTCCTTCGAGTCCAACCCGGGGTCTCAGCGAGGTCCCCGGAGCCGCTCCGTATCCGCACCAAACCTTGGCTTCCTTCCCCACCGCCCCAGCCCTACAGTGTTGTGAGAAGCCTTTTCGTCCCCTGCAACTCCTCCGCTCACTTCCCCCTCTCCTCTTCCCCCATCCCTCCTTCCTCGTATGACAGACGTCGCCGATGACCTCATTCAGCAGTGACGTCAGCGCTACGCGCGAAGCCCAGCTCCAGCGTCATCGACGTCACCGACGTCACCATTCGGAGGTGAAGGCGTCAGACTTGACGCGTCCATATGGTTTTCGATCCTTCCCTGACGGACCACAGAACAGTATTACTCCACCTTGGACAGCGGGCATAGGCGCGACACGGCGCGATCCTCGGGGAGAAAGACAAACAACAAACCGCTGCGTCCAGAAAGCAACGGCAACCAGAACTCCAAGCGCTAAGAGAGTGGAGAGAGACTACTGACCTGGGCTCAAACACAAGGCCTCGCCTTACGCCCAAATCCAGCCTCGATTCGCAACCAAGAATCCGGCGCTCGAATTCGGACCAAGATCGGTCGGCGTCGGTTCTTCGTCGTCGGTAAAGGATCTGATTGCCAAAAGAATCGGTTCTCCGTCGCGTCCGGGATTCCAAATTTGGGGATTCTGATTTCCAGTAGGTCCCCGGTCACCCCCAAGAACGTCGAGAAGCTTGGGTAAACAGTGAGGACTTGCTCTATTTCGACAGTTTCCATTCAGAAGGCGCCCGCCTGGTCAGCAGCCGAAGCGTTTCAAAAAGTCGTCACAGAATTCCAAGAGAAGCCGCATGTTAGGTTTTTATCCTTCCTGGTGACTTTGTGTACGACCCCCACTGTGTGGACTTTGGACCCGTGTCAGGGTCATGCCATCGTCGTCTGTGTGTCTCCCTCGGACGACATCTGCATCATCACCAGCAACATTGAGCAGCTGGCCCAGAACATTAGCTCCGAGTACGAAGAAGGACTGGATCTGAGTTTTGAGTCCATGCTCGAGGTTCCAAAAAGAAGAAGAGAAAGAGGATTCCTTAAGCGATCTTTACCCACCGGATTCCGATTCAGCGCTTTGACTCTCGGGAAGCTAGAGCCAGGACCCTGCGGTGCTCTGGATTACAGTTCCTTTGCAGGACGTTACAGTGTCGAGAGCTGGGGAACGGAGGAAGAAGAAAGAGCCGCGAAAGCACCATTCAGCAAACACTCCGCAGCCAGACACCGCCCCCGACGACGGACACGTCCACAGTGGACGTTGCCGTGCAGACCGACTTCGCTGACGACGAAGAGGAAGACATCTCCGGATCGGATGGCTGGCCAGCACAGAGAGCGGCTCTGATTGGGTGACCAGCCAACGGAAGTGGATCAGATTGTCCCACCAGTGGCGGCAGTGACTGGCCCACCGGCGAAGGAAAGCGGGTGTCCCACGGAGGCCGAGGAGGAGGAGGAGGAGGGTGAGAGGGAAGAAGAGCAGGTGGAGGAGGAATCGACGTTGTGGGTGCAGGAAGGGAGCAGACTGTGGTTTGTGCCCGACATCATGCAGAATCCACAGACACCGGCTACTCCAGCCTCAGCCGCGACGGACGCATCGTCACGGATGACAACAATAACAACAACCACAACAACAACAATAAACAGCAACAGTAGCAATGACAATCATGACACAGGCACAAACGCTGAAGACTCCAGTGATTCATCTTCAGCCGCCACAACCACCACCACCACCACCACGGACGAGAAAATGTCCAAGATGTCGGACAGTGACATGACAAAGTCGGAGTCACCCAGCACCCCATCCAGATCAGACATCATCGCTTCTGGAGCCATTCCCAAAACCAGCACACGACAGACGCTGTCCTCCACCTGCGCAGCATTGTCCAAAGATTTCGGCGAGAGTTGGGAGACTCTTGTGCCCAGCGCATTTCCTGCAAGTTGGAGTTTAACATAATGGGCGGGAAGTGCAAACTGTCCCAGGAACAGGGATTCTTTCGGAAACGAGAAACCTCTCCTCCCCTCAAGATCTTGTGACCAGTCCGAGGACTGTGTAGGCGATGATGATTTTTCGGTGAATAATAAGAACAGACAGGCGGAGTTGCAGCCCACAGTTCACCGCGCTTCCAGTGTACAACTGGAAACGCCGCAACAGCTACGACCACGTCGTTCCATATCCCGTATGACGTCAGAAGATTCAGTGAACGTCACCCTGCCCTATGACGAAAGAGAAGGGAGTATTTCGCCCTGTTTTCACGACAGTCTCCCTTCTAGGTCAGACGACGGCAGACGAAAGCCGGCCGTGTTCACCAGTACACCCCGCGACCACGGCAGCGAACCGGAAGACTTCTACTCCTGCACCTCCCCCACCAGAATGACGTCTGACCGGGTGACGTCCACAGCCCGTGACATCACAGCCTCGTCCGCCTTCCAAGGGCATTTTGAATCCTACCGCTCGTCGCGCTCTGGCTGTGCCCTATCCCGCTTCTCCGGAGGTCCCTCCCTCTCCGCTCCTGCGAGGATCTGCCCTGCTCGGGGCGCCCTCTACAGGAGGTGAGGGCCAGCCTGGAGGACAAGGTTCAAATCCTGCGGCAGGGCAAGCGGCTGGTCAGCAAGAAGATTCGCGAGGCCGCGAGGCCCGGAGGAGGAGATGGTGCGCCAACAGCAGAAGCTTCGGTTCCAGCGTCTGCTGGACATCCATCGCAAGGACGCATCCTGCTGGAGACGCGCTGCAGGACCTTCGGCTGAGGCTGGAGTCTCAGAGCGCTCGCCTGCAGGGCCAGCTATTCTGCCGTGCTCAATCTTCAGAAGCGCTGTGCTTGAGAAGTAGTGACCCCCAAACAGGTGGTTGCATTGCGTTGTCTAGTTCAAGGTGGCTCTTCGCTTTTTTTTTTTATTTTTTAACCAGTGTGCTTGGCTGAGCAGAAAACGGATTTCAGAAAGATTGTCTTGAAGAGGTAATGAACTACAGGGGTTCTGGAGGTTTTATGGTTTTTTAGCCTTCTTGGATGTTATAAATTGGTGTAAGCTGTGTGTGGCTAAATAATGAAAACTGTTTTTACTACATTGCTTTGTCGAAGTTTTCTCTTTTGACATGGTGTTATTTTGACAGAAAATATGCAGGAGATATGACCGTTTCGGATCTCCTGAGACTTCTTACTTTCCTTTTTCGTTGTTTAATCACAACTTGGAACAAAATCGTCTCCTTCTGTTAGTGTGGAAAATCAATGTAAGAACTTTCAGTAGACTCCATTGAAGAAAGCAAAGCGGAAACGTAACATACGTGTTTAAAAGTGAATTCGTTTATCGTTTTCCTCTGACGCATCTTTTTCTTTCTTTTTTCTTTTCTTTTTCTTTCTCTTTTCAATATTTGCACACGTACAATCCGTACAGTTTATATTGGAGTTTTCGGACAAATGTCTCCGAATCTTAGTCAAAAAATCATAAACTTAACAGGATTTTTTTTCTTCTTTTTCTGTTTATCGTAAAGTTGGCAGGACGATCACTTTGTCTTATAATCCAGCACATTCTCCGAGGAATGTTCTTGGTTTAATGCCACGTTAGCTGGTACCTTCCTGTATAAGCATAGTTTTGTAAATAAACGCTTAGGCCTTTATTGATGAAGACAATAATTGATTAGCAATATTTATCCACCATAATCAGGACGAAAAAAAAGGAAAAAAAATATACAAAAAAAATGGTAATGGTAAAAAAAAAAAAAAAAAATCCGTGATGGGGGACAACGGACGTGACATGTCATGTTGCCATACTCATAAATACGTCCCCTTTTCCCTGCAGCTAGTGGGTAACTTCATTGGTTTGGTTGGTTTATTATTCTTATTTATTTATTTATTTATTTATTTGATATAGTCAATCAATAATAGTGATAGAACTCAGTCCTGTAAATATAGGACCTGCTGATAACGAAACAACCCGACAAAAAGAGCAAGAAAGTGTGCCTCATCTGATTTTCATTTTAAACATGTATTTGCTGTTCTGCTTTGCTGGGACCCGGTAAATATTACGTATGTGGGGGCAAGCTGAGCTGCTTTCTCCGTGCGATATGAGAACGTCTGTAGCATGGATAACCGTTTCTGAGGTCAACATTAGAACGGTAACTTTTTTTTATTATTAAAGGTAAGAACAATAGTACACGTTTTTTTTTTTTAAATGGCTTTCCCTTGTCCATTGAAAAAGCGACAGTTTACAGCCAAGCCTTCAAAATGTTCTCCCTTTGGCGGGATGAACGGTGAATGCTTGTGTAGCTGACTATTATAAGCAGAACCGAAACAGCTTCTTAAGTTCTTTTCGCCAGTCTTGGTAAAAGCGCAGTATAGCTCTCCCTTTTTTTTTCTGCACGATTAGGACAAGCTTTTCTGGTGATCTCATTGGCTGACTCTCTATGAACAGAAGAGTTGAACCAATCACCAGTAGTCTACATGTGTCGTTTTGACGAAGGAATAGCTGAACTGCACTGCTGTCCAATCGTTCTGTGCTGCACTAAGTGGTACTGTTACAAAACCCTTGCCAAGTCATAGCGTTTGAGCCTGCTTGCGTTGTTCTAGGCTGTGTCGAAGATTACCACCACCACTATGCTACTGCTATAAACGGCACGCGCTTGCTTAAATCAAATTGGTGGGATGTATTTTTTTATGATCATTCTGTGACTTTCGAACTGTTCTGTGGCCATATTTCGGGACTGATGAGAGCAATCACCCTCATGACATATTTTGTTGCTGCCGTGCTGTGAGGACAGCGAGACGTGCTGAATGCTCAAGTAGTTCGGCTGGTGGACGGTATGACTTCACGTGCAAGTGCGTCATCACTCCTGTGTGACATCACAGTGTGTTTTCCGACATCACAGTGGGTTTTTTTTTTTGTGACATCATTTCAAAGTGCTTGGAGCTGGGTTTTTTTTTTTTTTTTTTTTTTTTTTTGGGGGCATTCTGGCAATCTGGAACGCGGATGGACTTGTCTCACTCACACACTATGATCGCGTACATGCAAGCGCTGTGTACCATCATTCCGTGTGGACCCATGTGATACTTCAGAAGAGGGTACATTTGTGAAGAGACACGTAACGTGCCCCGCACTGTCCCATACCGTATGCCAACGCCTCCACCACCCTAGGCCCCCTTCCTCCATTGAGTCATTGCAAATCATCGATCCTTTATTTATGTACACGTAGCTTAAAGATACAGTGCTGTCAGAATTGCAGATGCCTCTAGTGTGAAAAAGGTCTATTTTAAGGGAGATGGGGGAAAGGGATGGGGGAGGGGAGAGGGGGGGGGGGGGGGGGGGGGAAGAGACATTCAACTAAAGCATTGTGTCTAAATAGTATAAGTTGTACATTGTTCAATATTTCGAGAATATGAAAGGTTAAAGTTTCGTCGAACCTTTTTCCTTTTTTTTAATCTGAATACATGTAAGAACAGAACTGATTTCTATTTGGCTAGACCTTTACGAACACAAGATCGATATAACCATGTGAAAATCAAAGTCGATAAAGTCAAATCGAGATAGAGATGTACTATGGAAGGATAATTGTAAGTCAGCCGAAAAAGGGTTACATTGTTGTCTAGACCATGAGAAGCGCGAAAAATGTATTTTATCTATTGCTAAACCCACGGTTTTCGTAATTTGAACAACGTGAATTCAGTAATTGATACTTGTGTACACCCTTTTTGAAGTTTGGGATTATCTACTAATTCATTTCATCTGGAAGAAGATAAAAAACTGTTACAGTTTGCTGATGGACCTTGTTGTCATCGGTCGTGTGGGATAGATATCATACCATGTGTGATTGACTCATCATCATACGCCAGCTAAGTGTGCGGACAGCATTGCTATGGCAACATCTTTGGTCACATGTGTTTGCCATTTGGGCTGATTTTTTAAAAAAAAAAACGATCATACTTATGTATATTCTGGCTTTTTTTAAAACACAGGTGTAAATTGTCTCTGACTTTTTTTATTTTTAATTTTTCATGGATGTAAATTTGTCTTCGATTTTTTTTTTGTGACACAGATCGTTGTAAAAAAAGTTAAAAACCACTAGACCCAAGCGGCTGTAGTTTCGTTTGTGCGATGACGTCACTTCCTGTGACTGACATAGGAAAGCAGTGTCGATTCCGACAAGTCAAGCCGAAGAATGGTCTTCAAAGCGATTTTGATTGGTTCATGTTCGTGTCATGTAACGAAATGGCATTGTGGGATATGTGGGTGATCGTTGGTACCGTGTGCTGCGATTGTTGTTGATTCTATTTTGTTTCCAAGATAGAGCTGTTGTCTTGCTGATTGTGGCAACGATGTCTGTTAGTCGACAAAGCGAGCTTTCATTGTTACTTTGTTGTTGTTTTTTTTCTGTTGTGTTGGTATCCGTTTCTTTCATGAGAATGAGAGAAAGAGAGGTGAGCTGGGGGGAATATTACAAATCTGATGAGATGTGTTTGTTTTATTGATTTGATTATGTTCATGGTAACAAATTCGCTGCAAAATTCTCATGCTGGTGTTCCTGGTCTTCCTCTCCTTCTACTTCTTCTTCTTGTCGCAGAGTTCATCACATACGAAACATACTTTAATCCCAGGATACACATGCTTCATGTACATCTGCTCTCTCTCTCTCTCTCTCTCTCTCTCTCTCTCTCTCTCTCTCTCTCTCTCTCTCTCTCTCTCACGCACACACACACACATACGTGCGCGCTTCGCGCGCGCGCGCGCGCAAACACACACACACACACACACACACACACACACACACACACACACACACATACACCACACACACACCTACAATACACACACACACACACACACACACACACACACACAAACATACACACACACACACACAAACACACACACACACACACACACACACACACACAACACAACACAAACACACACACACACACACACACACACACACACCACACACACACACACACACACACACACACACACACACACACACACACACACACACAACACAACACAACACAACACCACACACACACACACACACACACACACACAATACGAGCCCATTTACCGAGAAAGCCGTATACGCGTGTTGCAGATACCTACTCTATTTTAGTTGATTTTTTCTGCAACATGAAAGAGATCCAGCACCAGTGTGGAACGCTGGAACCACGCTGCCATTGTTTTCACAGAGCGGTGCCAAGATTCTCATCGTAGACCGGTCTCTGCAACCGGGCATCGATTCACAAAGGGAAGCCACTCTAGCACGCTACCTGCGTCTGACCTCTCTCTCTCTCTCTCTCTCTCTCTCCGTCTCTGTCTCTCTGCCTATCTCTCTGTCTCTCTCTGTCTTTGTCTCTGTCTCTGTATCTCTGTCTCTGCCTCTCTATCTGTCTGTCTCTCGCTCTCGCTGTGTGCTTGTGTGTGTGTGTGTGTGTGTGTGTGTGTGTGTGTGTGTGTGTGTGTGTTCGCGCGCGCACCTGTGTATATGACATGGACCACCTGAACCTCTCTCTCTCTCTCTCTCACTCTCTCTCTCTCTCTCTCTCTCTCTCCAACACCACACACACACACACACACACACACACACACACACACACACACACACCACACACATATTAAAAAAAAAAAAAAAGAAAGAAAAATATATGATTTCGCTGTGCGCCAGTCCAGCGTGCATAATAATTATAATGGTTCAGTTACGGACACTCTTGAGTCTCTTATCCATCAGAAAAGCTAAAACCAAATGGAGTGGGCAGGCGCATTCTTGTTGTGTCATGAAATCCCTACTGATCCTGGGGGCCTGGGCTGCCTTTGGCTCGTGCAAGATGCGACAAAGACTAATGGTCCGGCGGGCTTTCGTCCAGCTGTTGTCCAGTCTTAACGGTTGCTCAGCTGAGATGTATGTCAATGTACTTGCCGTGAGTTGGGCCAGAAAGTGCCAGACACAGCCAGAAGAAAAACACGTACAAGACCATGAACGAATGTTGAAAGTAGTTTAAATTGGACCTAACTCTAGCCCTGTAGCAATCCTCTCTCTCTATCCCTCTCTCTCCTCTATATCTCTCTCTCTCTCTCTCTCTCTCCTCGCATTCTGCATCTTGTTGTCTGTCTGTCTGTCTGTCTCTCTGTTATATGTCTCTCTCTCGTGGTATGTCTCTGTCTCTTTCTCTTCTAGAACTATCGCTAATCAGAGATTATATCTATGCCTGCATCATATCTCTCTGTCTCTGTCTTGATTCTCTCTCTTTCTCTCTTCTCTCTCTCTCTCTCTCTCTCTCTCTCGTTCCTCTATGTCTCTGTCTGGCTGGCTCTCGTTCTCTCTCTCGCTCTCTCTCTCTCTCCTCTCTCTCTATCGATCGCTCGCATCGCTCGATCAATCTATGGTTGGTGTGCGTGTCCCCGCGGGGAAAAGGAGCGGTGTGGAGGATGGGATTCCTCGAAACTCCGCTGAAAAAACCAAAAAAGAGAGCATAAAAAGTAAACAGGTTTCTGTTTTTCCCCAATCTGCTTAGTCAGCTTCCATACTGTCTTTTTACCCCCAAGATTGTATCAAAAAAACTTTTCATGCCTCCGCATAAGGCGAAGCAGGTTTTGATGTCCCTGCGGTTACAGATTATGCCCATGGAACCATCCTATCTCTATATCCTATCTATATACCTACTATCTATCATCTCTCTCTCTCTCTCTCTCTCTCTCTCTCTATATATAATTGAACAGTATGACAAAGATTCCTAATGGAAACATTCAGGTTTGTGTGTGGGTGTGTGGTGTGTGTGTGTATGGGTGTTGTGTATGAGGGTGTGTGTGTGTGGCGTGTGTGTGTTTTGGTGTGTGTGTGTGCTTGGTGTGTGGTTGGGTGTGTGATTGTGTGGGTATGGGTGTGTGTGACGCGCGCGCTCGCGTGTGTGAAGTGTGGTGGTGTGTGTGCGTGTTGTGCTGTGGTAGTGGGGTGGGGGGGGTGGCGCGCCGTGAGGGGAGGGAGGGTGATGGAGAGGCAGGGGGAGTCACTACCTGAACTCCTTTATTTATTTCATATTAGTACACTTTGTTTATTGTATTGATCGTGCTGTACATGTATCTTTGGTGGAAATCACAAGAAACAAAGTGTGATGTGCAGCGCCCGTTCCTCCCTCTCCCCCACCACCCCCACCCAACACACCCCCCCCCCCCCCACACCAAACAAATCACCGGCCCCCCCCAAAAAAAAAAAACCCCCCCCCCAACCCCCCCAAACACCAGCAAACCATCAACAACCCCCCCCAAAACCCCACAAAAAAACACCCCCCCCAAATAAAACCCCCACACAAAAAAAAAACCCCACACCAGAAACACAAAAACACAACCCCCCCCCCCCCGCCCCTAACAAAAAAAACACACCCCCGCCCCCCCACCAAACAAAACACCACCAACCACCCCCAACACCCCACCCCCCTCCCCACAACCCCCCCCAAATAAACCACCACTATGCCCCCCCCACCAACCCCACCCCAAAAACAAACAACCCAAACCCCCACCACACAAAAACACCCACCCACCCCTCAAAACAAGTAACCACACCCCCCCCCCAACCCAAAACCCCCCAAAAACCCCCCCCCCAACAAAAAATACCAAACCCCCCCCACCAAAAAACCAACCAAAAACACCCCACACTAAAAAAAACAACCCCAACCCCCAAAACCCACCCAACCCCCCCAAAACCACCCACCCCCCCCCCCCCCCAAAAAACCCCCACCCCCAAAAACCCCAAAAACCCCCAGACAAAACCACACCACCCAACCACTACCCGACACAAAAGAACACGAACCCCCCAAAAAACACCCCCCCCCCACCAAACCAAACAAAACCACCACCACACCAACAAACCACAACCCCCCCCAAAACCCCAACCAACCCAAACACAACCCAACCCCCCACCCAAAACCCCCCACAACACCCCCCCAGCCAATAAAACCCCAACCCCCCCCCCCACCCAACAAAAAACAACCAACCCCCAACCCCCACCCAAAACCCAACCCCACCGACAAAAAAAAAACACCAACCCCCCAAACCTACCCCCAAACCACCCCCCCCAAACACCAAACCAAACCCACCCCCCCCCCCCACAAACCAACACCCCCCCCCGCCCACCCCAACCCAACACAAACCCCCCCCCACCCCCCCCCCCCAACCCAAAAAAAACCAGAACCAACCCGCCCCCCCCCCCTCACCCCCCCCCCACCCCCCACCAGAACCGCCCCCCCCCCACCCCCAACCCCCCCAAAACCCCCCCCCACCCCACCGTCCCCACACCCCCCCGCACCCCCCCCCCCCCGCCCGATACCCACCCCCCCCCCCCCCCCCCCCCACCCCACCCCCCCCCCCCCCCTAACCCCACCCACCCACCCCCCCCCCCCCCACCAACCACCCACACCAACACAACCACCCCCCCCCCCCAACACACCCTCGCCCCCCCCACCCGCCTCCCGCCCACCCCCCCCCCCCCCCCACCCCCCCCCGCACAAACCCACCACACCCCCCCCCCCCCCCCCCCCCCCCCCCCCCCCACCCCCCCCCCCCCCCCCCCCCCCACCCCCCCCCCCCAACCCACCCCCCCCCCCCCCCCACCCCAACCCACCCCCCCCCCCCCCACCCCCCCCCCCCCCACCACCCCCCCCCCCCCCCCCCTCCCCCCCCACCCCCCCCCCCCCCCCCCCCCCGCCCCCCCCCCCCCCCCCCCCCCCAACCACCCCCCCCCCCCCCCCCCCCCACCCCCCAAACAATCCCCCCCCCCCCCCCCTACCCCCCCCCCCCCCCCCCCCAAAACCCCCCCCCCCCCCCCCAACCCCACGTCCCCCCCCCCCCCCACCCCCCCCCACCCACCCCCCCCCCAACCCCACACCCCCCCCCCCCACCCCCCACCACACTACACCCCCCCCCCCCTCCAACAAACCCCCCCCAAAAACCAAACCCCCCCCCCCCCCAACCCCCCACCACCCCCACCCCCCCCACCCCCCACCCCCCCCCACCCCCCCCCCCCCCCAACACAACACCACACACCCCCCCCCCCCCCACCACCCCCCCCCCCCACCCCCCACCCCACCCCCCACCCCCCCCCCCCCCCCAAACACCCCCCCCCCCCCCCCCTCACCCCCCCCCCCCCCCCCCCCCCCCCCAAACACCCCCACCCCCAAACACCCCCCACACCCCCCCACCCCCCCCCCACACCAAGACTCTTATCCCCGCACCGCTTTACGCCATATATTTTGGTGTCCTTCTGTGATGTTATTCTTGCTTAACGTTTCCCACTAGACCCTTGCGCGCAGAAAAAATTTTCCTCCAACGTTTTTGTTTTTTTTTTTTTCACTTTTTCGCGCGCGTGTTGCGGTAACTGGACTTCAGATGTGAAAATGGTATAATCTTTTTTTTGTTGATGGGTCGCTGTAACTGGAGTTATTATGTGTGAAAATGGGGTTCAGCTTTTTTTGGTGATATTTTACTGGAGGGTCGGATTTTATTTTTAATGAAGAAAAAAAAAAGGTTCCCCCGCCGCGTTGGAAAAATGGTTTTTTGTAAAAGGTTGTATTTACTGAGTATGGGAAACGACCATGTCCTTCACCCAAGAGTGGAGTGACCCTCCCCCCTAAAACACCCACATCTCTTCCTCTCCTCCTCTCTCTCCTCTCTTCTCTTCCCCGCCCCTCCTCTCTATCTCTCGCTCGTTTAAAAGTCGTTTTCGCTAGTTATTGATTCAAAACATAGATAAGACATCGTGACCTCATCACTATGGCCCAGTGTGCCCACGCCGCCGACGGGTGGCCGGCGGTCGGGGCCGGGGTCCGGGGGCCTCTCTCGGCGTGCTCTCTCTCTCTCTCTCTGGAAAAGTCTGTTTTTACAAGGAAGGCGTTTTATTGACTCCGAAAAATGGTGAAAGCGCTCGTTTGTAGCGCGCCAGAGTTGGGGGCGATGTCCTCTCTCCTCTCTCTCTCGTCTCTCTCTCTTCCTCTCTCTTCAGCACTCTTCTTTTGAAAAGTCTTTTTTGTCACGAAAGACTCTATTTGCCGGAACCCTGGAAGTTATGTTTGATTAGCTTGGACATGTTCCTCTCTCTTATCTTCTCTCTCTCTCTTCTCCTATCGTCTTCTCTCTCTCTCTCTCTCTCTCTATCCGTGCCAACTTTTAATGTCGTCACAAACTATGTTTTGCGATGTACTTTGGAACACAGGAAGGTATTGCCGAGCACTGTATGACACTGCAACGCTTCCGCACGACTTGAGTGTGTTGGCCCATTTGAACGCCCAGCTGGTTCTCTGTCCCGTTCTCTCTGCGGACTGCGGACTGGGACTTTGCAAATGCTTGAGTTGTTCTGGCCTCTTGAGATTTGCGATCGTCTTTCGCTTTGTGGAATTTAGTCATGTATACAGCCTTGTTTTGCCCCCCCAACAGACATAACCACGGACTCAGACAAGGTGTGTGCCCAATGACTAAAGATCTACAGATACAAAAAGAACGTTTTTTTGGGTCAAGTCGTTGACAAGCCCTCCAAAGAGTCTCTAACTGCAAATCCTGCAAAAGCCCCCCAGGACTTGCCTTTTCCTCCTCGTTGACAGGAATGCATTGGTAAGATTGCGAAGTTGGTGGGCTCCTCTGCAAGGAGGCGCGAGGTTCCTTACAGTTTCCATTGAAAATTGGATCTTTTACGGGTCGGTGGCCCGGGGGGGGGGGGCGGCGTGGCCTCGCTTCATCTTGAAAGACTTCACATTTGGGCAAGTTTGGAGCGGTCTGTATACAGCTGAAGTTTTGCCCCCCCTTTGGCATTCTCCTCCACTCGTTTTTTTTTTTTTACATTACAGACGATTATAGATTCTACGCTTGTTCTCAGTTCCGTTACCATCATCGAGAGGACAAACGAATGATTTTCAGATTCCTCCGGGACGGTTTCTGCAGGTTTTGTCACCAAAAAAACACACGGAATAACAGATGAAGCCAGCTTTTTTTGCGGCAAAAGTCTGATCGTTTAGTTGATGCACAAGTTTGCTGCATGCTTTCACCCCACTGCGTCTCCCTTCCCTTGAAAGGTTGGTGGAAATAAATGAACCTATTCAGGGTTCTAAGCTGGTGAAACTAGTATCCAGCCTTACACACATGTGACTGTAAAAATCGGGCAGACACGTGATGTTTACAAACGAAGTCGTGAGACTGTCTTGTGGTTTGTGCCTTTGCTTGAGCAGTTGGCGGCGAGGTTTGGTGTGGTGTTATACAGACTTCGGGTTGTTGTTTTTGGGGGGGTGGGGGGGGGGTGGGGGGGTGGGGGTTTTGACTAGGCGAATGTAGCAGCTGGGAACGAATAGCGACGGTACCTTTCATTTTCGGTTCGCTTCTCGCTTTACGTACGTTCCTTGTTTCTTTGAAGATGGCTATCCATGAATAGAACGTAGTGCGCGCACATTCAGGGTTGATTTTATATCCTCCTTCTCTGTTTCATTATTAAACTATGATTAAATGCGACAGGGTATGTTCAAGCATATATTTCTGACGCCTTTGCCCTCGTTATATTTTATAATAGTCTCTTTATTTCTTTAAGCTTTCTATCCATTCATAATTTATGTTATATATCTATATCTTATCACGTTTTATTGTGTCTTTCAAGGGAAAGTTTCATTTTTCGCCAGCTGACGACAGTTTCAAGAGTTGGGCATCTTTGCTGGTTCTTTGATGTCTTCTGAAAGTGTTGTTTGTAAGAACGGGACAATTTTTTTTCTGAGTCCGCGCGCGCAGCATTTTGTGCTGACGCACTCACATGCTTTGGATGTTGTTTAGTTGGTGTATGTTTATAGGTTGTCTTCATATTGAGGCCTCAGTTTGTCTTTTGGCCTTTTCTTTTTTTGTTTTTTTTGGTTTTTTTTTTAGTTTTTTTTTTTTAGTCACATCTCCCGCTGGCTCTTTTGCTTCCCCTTTACACCATGTCTCATGTGATTTTCTCGTTACTTTTATTTCAGGTACATTTCTCTGTTTTTACACCAGTACAAAAGTGTGCAAGGCTTAGGGCGATTTGATCACTACCCCACACCACTTCTCAATTGCTGTTTTTGTTAATGAAAACAACACGTGCCTACTGATGCCGGTTGCACGGCTGATCAAGCGTATTTCTCAGTACCGAGCGGAGGAAGGCGCGGGGAGGTTTCTGCCACGCGCTTTGCTAGATTTGCTGGCGCACATTCCGCTAGCGCTGCGCGTAGCGAGTAGTACACAGGGGCTCCCGTCGTCCCGACCGGGACTGTCGGTGGTATTTAGTCTGTCCTCTCTCTTCTGTTGTCTTCAGTGACGACAAACCTTGGTTTTTTTCGTCATATCTTGATTTCGAAGTATGACAACCACAACAACTGTACCACGAGCACGCAAACCCCTCCCGCCACCCCAACAGGTGATAACGATGACAATTGATAATACTGCTCGAACCCCACAACAAAAAAATCGTCTGATGCTGCTGATGATGACAGCAATAAATAATAATAATAATAATAAAGAAGTAGGCAAGGACACTCCGGAGGCGGAGGAGGAAAAGAAGAACAACAACAAGAAGAAAAGAACACCAACACGACCTCCGCACCAACAACACACAACAAAAACAACACTCACCCGTCAGCCAGGCTAGCATAACACACAAACAAACCTAACACCAACAGCAACCAAGCCCCACAAACAAAAGAATATCAGGAAACACTCTTTTTCAGATCCGCATTATCTGCCACAAGTCTCTCTCATCATTACCAAAGATCTAACACTTTTGGTGTGTGTTGTAGGTCAGCGTGGTTGTTGTTTCTATCGTCCTTCACCCTCTGATTTTTTCCCCTTCTCTGTTCATGCTGATTTGTTCGCACTTCTGCCCGCTCTCCTTGCCCGCGGCACACACCACACAGCACACCCACACCCCCACCCACGAGCACACACACAAACGCCGCCTGCGCCAGACGCGCGCGCGCGCGCGCGCACGAAGAGAGACGGACCGGAGAGCAGCCGCGAGACGACGAGAGAGGTCGAGAGAGCGTTCTTAAAAAAAGAAATTGATAGTTGACTGTCTAGGCGAGAGCCATTCCTCCTTTTTTTTCCCTGAACGCGCCTAAGAGACGGCTGCCCTCATTTCACGCGAGTAAGAGAGAGAGAGAAGCCTTTTCCTTCGCCTTGTCCTTCCAGGATCGAGGCGTAGCTGTACGTACCCGATACGTAGGACGAACTCCTTAAAACATGACTTCCCCCAATGTTTCCGCCCGACAATATAACACGGGGCCCCCGCATTCCGCCTTCCGTTATGTACAGCATTCGGAATGCCAACACTTAGGACAGAACAATCAAAAGCTGAGCGCGCTAAGAGTAGCTTCGTGACGGACGTAGCTTCGAGCTTCTAGTTGACGCAGAAGTTCTTCTTATTTCTTTGTAGCGGTGACGAGTCCCCCCGGGCTAGACATTATTTTGCATCGCGGTGCCCTAGAGAGTGTGAACCTGAATTAAAGCAAATACCGAATCTAGTTTCCCCCTTCACACGGATCGAACGACTTCGACTTGCTGAAGGCCGGACCACACACTTTCACACACACACCGAATCTAGAATAAATTGAGGATCAGACGTAAACACGCCCCAGAGAAACGTGGACAAAACGACGTCACACTCCACAAACGCACCGTGTCGAGGAGGTTAGAACTAGTTTGCAATCTTCAAGCTATCACATAGTCTAGAGTTGCATTCGCAACGCCGTCACTCCACGACTTTTCGTTTTTGTGTAGCCTGAATGAAGCCCAGAAGGAGTGACGAACCGCGCTAATGTGTTTGTGTCATTGTGACTCGTGTGTCACGTTTCCCTCTTGGGCACTGTTCGTGAAACTTTATTTAGGGATTCGTAAAGCACCCCGTTTTTTGATGAAAACAAAAACATTCACCCACGCAAAAAAAAAAAAAAAAAGCATTCCGCAGAAGAGGTGAGGAAGAGAGCTTGATACATGCAACATACGCACCCCACCCCAAGAAAAAGAACTCACTCTAGTTCTTACAGCTGATTATTACGCGATGATGTGGAGGCTAAAAGAAGAGAGCCGTTTCCTCCACGAGGATCTGTCATAGCTGTGAATGCTTTTTGTTCTCCCCTCTTCATCACCTGCGTGACCAAAGAAAAACACACACCACACCACACACCCCACTTTCCACTGCTTTGACGCTCTGTTCGGCGCTAGAAGGTGAATCAGCAGGGCTAAGATGGCATTGTTCCAGCCGTCAACCTCTTCACTTCGCCATGGCTTGGTATCATGTATTAGTGTATTAGTGCCTATACTTTCTGATTCCAAGTGACCTGTTTGTGCAGTCAAGAAGTCTTTAAAACGGCTAGGCTGTTGAAAGACATGGACACTGTTATTTCGGGTGCGTACTTGATATCTGATAATCTGATGGATTTATAGGGATTTAACAATATCAGAAAAGAAATAGTAGAGAAAAGGAAAGCAAACCAGAATCAATGGATCCAAATAAGGAACACTTAAAAAATACACACAAAAAAAAATAAAACAAACAAACAAAAAAAAAGCAAACTCTTCCCTTATCAGGAAATGAAACCATAAACCTTTGCAAGGACTGGCTTTCTTTATTTATCTATTTATGTATGTATGTTTTATTTTTTGTACGTTATTTATTTATTTTTGTATTTATTTACCTATTCTTTACTTACCTATCAGTTTATTATTATTGATGAAGTGGTATTACATATAGGGGAACTGATTGGCTAGCTTTATTTATTTGTGATTTATTCTTTTATTTTGTGTGGGAAAATTATTCAATACGTTTGTTATTATAAAATTTATATCATTCTATTATGAAAGTATTCCATGATTGACCCGATTCTTTGAACTTTTTTTTTTTTGTGCACTCAGTTCTTCAAAATCTGTCACCTACCTATGATGTCCCCTATATCCCCCCCCCCCCCCCCCCCCCACAACTCCCATCCCCCCGAGAAGGTTGTTGCTGATTGACAGTCAGTAAACGAAAGTTGTCGGACTTCGCTTTTGCATTGGACATCATTACTCCTGCATAGATTATCCCCAAGTCCACCATTCACACACACACACACACCACACATCACACACACACACACACTCGTGCGTCCTGTAGCAGCTTTGAGAGATAACGGCAGTTCACAGAAAGCGAAGGCAAATTTTTTTTTTTTTTTTTCGCTGTCATGTCGCCTTTCGGGTGACACTCCAAGATGAGAACCTGCCCCTGCTGGCCTTTCGATAGTGCAAGTTGTGGGTGCCCGTCAGCGTTGTCGATCGAGTGAGATTACTTCTATGATGACGCGACCTAGTTCTAGTCCGCCCCACTCGTGCCGACGGTAGTTGTGTTTCTATTGGAAATTTCGCTAACTTGTAGAATGTTTGCTTGCAGGTGTTGTAGTTGTTTGCTTTATTATGTGATAGACATTATCCAAATTTTGTTCTATTCAAAAAAACCTAAAAAAAAAAAAAAAAAAAAATTCTAAAAAAAATTGATCCTGAGGCTGTTAACTGTTTGAGAGTGTATAGTTTGTTTGTTTTAAAGACCGTATTTTAAGAAAAAAAATCTTTTATTTTTTAAACTCGCGAGGTTTGTGTGAAATATGATTATTTGGAAGCACGTGTCCAGAGCAAGAACAGGTGTGTGTGTTTGTATGTGTGTGTGTGTGTGGTGTGTGAAAGGTAGTTTCAAATTCTAGTCAATAAATGTTCATTGGAGAAGGCTCTCTAACTCGTCTCGCTCTCATCCTCTCCAATCCGTCTCTCTCTCTCTCGCCCTCTCTCTTCTCTCTCTCATCTCTCTTATTTTTTGAATATTTTGGTGGGTGTATTTTTTTTTTCGTCAAGCAAGATGGTAAAATTCTAGTCTTCTAACCATGAAGATGTTTTGTTGACATACTTTTTGAGGACTTGCTTTTTTAAGATTTTCCTTTTTTTTTTTTTTTTTTTTCAATCAGCTGTTTGTGAACATAGTTGATGGTTGTTGAGAGTGTTGCTGATGGCAGAAAAAAGACCATGTTGGCGTCTGGTTTTAAGCCTGTTGATGATGTTGTTGAGATGTGTTAGAGCTGGATGTTCAGTCATGACTCTTGCGATCTTTCTACTGGTGTACATTTTTCTTCTTAATTTATATTCTGTATAGTTAGATTCACGGGGGCTTGTTCTTTTCCTTGTGTTGTTTTACGTACGCTGACGTCAGTGATAGCAGCTTTGTGATGGTTATAATTACGTCATGGGTAGCATACTTTTTTTTTTTTTTTTCGTCATTGTCTTGTGCATTTGG
Source organism: Conus betulinus (assembly GCA_016801955.1). NCBI lineage: Eukaryota > Metazoa > Mollusca > Gastropoda > Neogastropoda > Conidae > Conus > Conus betulinus. The sequence continues at coordinate 2,330 of JADBJO010024114.1, read as the reverse complement.
CTGGTTCAGTGTTTCTTCCCTCCCACGCATTCGTCTCTCTCTCTCGTCTCGCTCTCTCTCTCTCTCTCTCTCCATCTCTCTCTCTCTCTCTCTCTCCTTCCCCCCCTCTCCTCTCTCTCTCTCATTTTCTTTCATGTCAATATTTAATGACATCTGTCTCCCCACCCACCACTCTTCTCCATACGTCTCTCCCCCTTTCGTCTCTTATCCCCCCCCCCCCCCCCCCCCTCCTCTTTTCTCTCTGTGCTGTGCTCCCTCACCTCCCCCCCCTCCCACAGTGGTGGTTGGACCAGTTCGATCTTCTTTCTCCCTCCTAGTCATTGTTTTTGTGCTTCATTCACATAAAGAATGTCACATCCTCTTTCCTTTGAGTTAGTAGCCATATTGAAAAAGTCAGTATATCTTACTGTGTAGGACTTCGTTTGACATCGTGTATGCACGCGTATGAATTGCGTGATGATGTGTGTGTGTGTTGTGTGTGTGTGTGTGTGTGTGTGTGCGTGGTTTTGTGGGTGTTTGTGTGTGTGTGTGGTTGTGGTGTGTGTGTGGGGTGTAGGGAGGAGGAGAGATCAGAGAATAGCGAATAGAGAAGGGAGAAGGTTAGAGAAGGGGAGAGTGATGGGAAAATGACTATTCCGAATATGAAAACTTGGTTACTGCTCGAGATACTTCGATTCGATAATGCGAATATGAAAATTAAAAATCTAAACTTTACTTCCTCTCTGTAAAAAAGATTCGGAAGTGTCTGCCTATGCCCTCTAATACTATATGGCCCCAAAACAATGGTATGGGTAGGGTGGTAAAATGGGGGACATTGGTTATTAAGACGGGATTGGGTGATGGCCGGGAAAACAATCGAGCACGTAGCATAACAAACTCATACCTGTCGTGATATACACGGCATGAACTTTAAGTAATGACCTAGGGGGCTCGAAGGTATATTCGTCACTCATAAAAATTCGACACGCAACTAGAAATGCCTAAATCCAAAACCATCTGAAGGTGACATCCTAAAAAACGAAAAAATTCAACGCACGAATATGAGCTCTCTGACTGAATAAAGAGAAAAAAAAAGACGCATGCGAGGACAGAACTGATGGGCTACACAAAGTTCTAGATGTTTACCGAAAGGCTCTATTTAAAGTTGAAGACAAAAAAGTTACAAAATATAAAATCAAAGTCGAGGGTTAACTCCTGTTTCTTGTCTCCTAAAAGCTTAAGTTAGTGAAAAAGAATATGTATTGGTGTGGCCACTGCACGGGAGTGAGTAATTGTTTTATCACCCCATGGGGGTCGGGCCGAAGAAGTTGTTTTAACGGAACATGACATGATGGAGACCATAAACTGTCTCTTAATCATAATAGGCAAAGGACATAAAAAATATACAAGATGGTTTGGTGCACCACCTCGTCCAGATAGTCATTGGACAAGTATGGCCGGGAAGGAAAAAGGGAAAACAGAACCCTTGAGAGAAAGGGAAAACAACCTTGCGACAAGGATTTTCAATCCTGGGGGACAACATCTTCTCGGGAAAATAATTAAAAAAGTTTCTTGGATAGGGTTTGAAACACCGCAAAGTCTGTGTCGGTCAAAGCAAACAAAAACAACTAAAAGGCCAAAAAGAGTCCAAACTCAAATAATGACTAATTTCAGAATAAACCACCCAACTGTAAGAGTTACTGTACAGGCATAATCAGTGTTTTGAATTCCCTAAAATTGATGCCGACCATAGAAAAGAATGCTTGTATGAGAGAATGGATAAGGAAAATAAAATCGAATCTTACTTAAAACACCTAGGACCACAAAAGAGGGGGAAAAGAAGAGAAGACCTGGGTTTAATGCGTAATAAGGACAAAAATGAAAGAAAAAAAAAAAACCAATGTAAAAATTAAAAAAATCCGAGTGCAATAAGAACCATAGAAATCTCTGATGATCCCATGTTACAAAACAAAAAAACAGCACCCTGAATGCCATTGAACATAAAACAAGATTTACTAAAGTGCATACGATAAAAAAAAAAAGCCTGTTTAGAGAGGAAGATAATCTATATCAGCCCATGTCTAACAATATAATCTAACAACATAAACCCAATATTTCAAAGTCTAAAAAATTCATATATGACTTTATGTAAAGAAGAGGATCCAAAGATGCTGGGGGAGGTCATGGAGTTAAAAGAGTTAAACAATGGAAATACTAAAGAAGACTAGCTTAAAAAAAAGGGTGGAAAAACATAATAAATTCTGATAATCTAGGGGAAAGCAGAGTTATTAGAAGGGGAAAGAAATGTTTAGTAGAGTGAACGCCAAGGTAATCGGTAGTTGGTAGTACAG
>JADBJO010024113.1:22500-25604 GCA_016801955.1 Conus betulinus | reverse complement strand
TACAAATGGTTTTTATAAGTATATAACCGTTCGGCTCTTGCTGATGGATAAAGTGAATAAATGTTTGAGGTGCGGTTTTAATGCGATACAAATTATAATGGAATGCTTGGGGCATGTAAAGATTGAGGTAGATATTTGGGACGATTATTTTCATTAGCAGATTCTGACTATGGCCGATTTTAAATATTTAAATCTGATTGCGCACATCCTTATAGTATCATACTTCTGTCCATGGTGTTTATGGTTCTCTTGGTTTGTGTTGCATTGTGTGACAGCTGGTCCGATCTTGGCTTTGATGCCCAATTCCTTCAGGCTACTGTGGTTTGTCCCTGGGCATTCTTCTCTCCGTTGTAGCTCTCACCGGACTGGCTTACTCCTCTCTCGGTCTGTAATCCCAGGGGACATTATGTGACTCCTTTTCAGTTCATACCCCGGTCACCAAAAACTGCACAAAATTTAGGAGATTGCTGAAAACATTTTCTGGTCACTGGAAAAGTGTAAAAGTCATGGGAAAGAATATTACAGTCCGGGTCAGGGAATGTCATGTAATTTACTCATGTTTGTGCAAGTCAGTTCCAGGAGGGGGAAGGAACTGACCAGGAATAGAAAGCATTACATTTTTTGTGAAAAACGTCAAATACATTGAAACAGTGTTTTTTTTTCTTTTTCTTCAATTACTAATTGTACTTTAATTTTCATACTTATGGGGTTTTGTTTATTATCAATTGTTTCATCATTCCGTTTGTTTTGTTTTTAAAAAATTAGCACAACTTCCAAGTTACTCTGACAATAATAACGGTGTGGTGTGTGTGTTGTGTGTGTGTGTGTGTGTGGGTTTGTGTGTGTGTGTTTTAGTGTGAGGAGGAGGAAGACCCTTTTTTGTAATTCATATTTCTTTCACAATCAACAAATCATGATTTTTTTTCTATATGGTCTTGTCCATGGCTGTGTCCACTTTGATATTTGCTAATTACCATTTTAAACAAATAACGTTAATCGTCTGCAAATCCAACGACCTAAAGTTGACCTATTCTGGCATTCAGCGAAGGAAAGAACCTCTCCGATTTGTTTAGAGGTTTTTGCCCGTTTGTTTGTTTAATGTAATGAAAACATACTTTCCATTCTTCTGTAATTTTCCAACATTTCCAAAAGAAACATTCGAGGTAGCCGTTTCTCCGCTCAGAAGCCTCGAAGAGCATCATTCTGTATACCAGTCTTCAACAACAGCAAGGTATAGAGCAATGCTAGTGCAAACTGGTAGCTTCGCGCGCGCCTTGACTGACTTTTTCATGGTTTAACCATGCTGTCGCAGTATCTTTCAATTAGTAAATGTGCCGTTTGCATTCATGTCACTCCTTTAATACCCATTCTATCTTTTAAAAGGTGAAGAAGCTCTGTGGTGCATTCCATGTCATGTACCACTCACAGTTCTTTTAGAGTGATGGGACTCGCATGATGCGAGATATAAGCATTTTTTACAGCGGACTCCATGAAACGCTGTTCAGAGATGTCCCACTAGATGTGATGTTTGAATTTCAAAGGGAGATTGACATTTTTCATCGGATGTGAGATTTTTCAGAAGAAAGATTTTATTAAAAAAAAAAAAAGATTGTGGTGTGCGTTTAGAAGGTTTATTTTACAGGGCTGTTGTGAATGAGTTTTGTTTCTGGCTGTTTATTTGTTTGTTTGTTCGTTTGTTTCTTCCAAATGACTTGTGAGTTGACATCAACGCAGTGATATCCCTAATATGATCCTTTGCGGTCGGCTGGGCTATTTTACCTCAATAAGTGGACCACACGATTGTGTGCAATATGGGAGGCGAGGAAATATAGAAATATTCATCTCTCTCTCTCACTGTAGATGAAAAGTTGGGGGAAGGAGGGGGGAAGGGGGGGGGGGGGGCGGACAAGACCGATTTGACAAGAAGAAGACGAAAGAAGGAAGAGGGGGAGTGGGGTTGGCAGAGGCCGGAGGGTGAAAAGGTGAGAGGATGGGTGGTGGACAGCACTGTATGAAAATGTCCATGCCTTGTTCATATTTAGCATACAGCTTTTGTATCGCTTGCCCAGAGGCGCGAACGTAACACTGCATCACTCGTGCTTATTCCTTGTCATTCAATAAACTCTCTCTCTCCTCTCTCTCTCTCTCTCTCTCTCTCTCTCTCTCCTCTCTCCTCTCTCTCTCTCTCTCTCTCCCACACCACACACACACACACACACACACACACACACACACATGGAATAACAAAGGATGGTAGCTTTGCTACGTCAGTGTTTCTTATATTTTCATCAGTGTTTCAAAGCACGAAGTGCTCATATACAATGAGGCAATTCCAATGAATCCGAAACGACAGCCTAAAAATATTCTGAAAACAAACAAACGAATAGCAAATCAATCAATCAATTCAATCAATCAATAATGTTAATAATGTGTGTGTGTGTGTGTGTGTGTGTGTGTGTGTGTGTGTGTGTGTGTGTGTGTGTGTGTTGCGTACATGCATGCGTGTGTGTGCAGACGAAGACAAAAAATTCAATATAAATAAAACTCATATGACAGACGAAAAAGCAAGGCGCTGATAGAAAATCAGATCTATCGTGATTAAATATCTAGTGCTGGATAGGAATCGAGAAAGATATGAAATTCCGCATTAAAACAACAGTTGGTCATGATCTTTAGACCAAAATACAAAAGCAAAATCTGAACGAGACTGCAGTCGTTTTACTACTTATTCATTAGACACTTGACGTGGCCGTGATAACACAGTTGGTCATCCACACGTTATTAAGGCCAGCAACAAGGGACGCATCCATGGCATGGCAATTCGCAACACCTGTTAACAGAGTGAGACAAGACAGTCAGCTCCGGGAAGTACAATATGAATTGTTCTGATGAAGCTGGATATATGTTGCTTAATCAAGGAGAGAGAGAGAGGAGGAGGTTAAGCGGAATGGGGGAGGGGGTGTCAGAAAAGAGAAAGTAGTATTTTTTTATATGTGGGGTTTGCTTACATGAGATTAAATGCTGAGATCACGGTCTATCATACCCTATTGATGACACTGTATCATGCAGGTGTACTCAGTGTGATTAATTATGGATTAGGGCTT
>JADBJO010024113.1:0-17500 GCA_016801955.1 Conus betulinus | reverse complement strand
CAGTTACTAACGGCTGTAACAGCCCCCGGTTTAACTGTTTTTCCTTCTTTATGGAGTATCTCAGAAAGTACGTGGCCGATCTTTCTGAAAATTTGTAGATATGTTCATTATGGGTCACGAATGATGCCCGACGTTTAAGTTTACCGTTATAGCCGTTACTAACGGCCCATAATGGTTTTCTTCTTTATGGAAAATCTCAGAAAGTTTCTTGGCCGATCTTTCTGAAATTTGTAAGTATGTTCATTATAGGTCACAGACGATGGCCGATGTTTACCCAGAATAGCCGTTACTAACGGTTACACCAGCCCCAAACGGTTTTTCCTCTTTATGGAATATCTCCCATCATTGAATGTCCGTGAAACAGCTCTGGTTGATCAAATGAAAAACCAAATGATTGTGCACACACTCTACCTAATGTGGAGAAGTTTTCTCCCAGTGTGACAGGAGATGCTTTCAATGTTGACACGCCAGGGCATATTCGGTTTCATACTCTTTTGGAGAGTGGAGTGCATATGGCAATGCCAACATCGCTAGTTGGAGAGCTTGAAATCCAGAAAACAGCTGAAGTCGTTAAAAGAAAAAAAAAAATGTCCTATGTGAAAACAACGCTATGCTATTTTATGCTGAGGATTCCGTGAAACTTCTTGCACTTGATGTACACTTAATTCGGAGACAACACGGGACACTATGACTGCAAGATCGAAAGAGTGCCAGCACCGGCAGCCACACGCGGGACTGCGTACTTTCTCCATCAGTTTCACGCAAAATTCCTGTTCTTCCCAGTACACACACACACACACACACACACCACACACACACACAAATTAAAGAAAGGGAGAGCTCTGAAATCCTCACCTCTACTCCTTATAAAAAGACACTGGAAGAGAAAAAAGCAGCAAGCAGTGAAAAACAGATGATGAAAGGGAAAAAGTGGATATGATATGAGTAAAGAACAATATGAAGAACAGGACAGGTCAAAAGAAAGCTACCAAACCTGCAGCCTCTGCCACGCAAAGAATACAAGCTGATGAAATGACTGGTATTGCTCTATGTGTGCTGAGCGCAGGATTGAAGATAGGATTCAGTGCAGAGAATGTCGTGCATGGGCACATGAAGACTGTTCAGGGGCAACTGATGCAGATTCTGTCTGTGAACTAAGCCTTTGAGCAAAGAGAACTGGACTTGATCAAAGAAAATTATAGTCTCATTGAGTATTATTAAAGGCTTATTGCCGAAATTTTCTTGTCTGTTTTGTGTCGTGCATTAATGTGCGTTACTTCACACTTTGTTTTGTGTGCTCTTTCTGCTTTTTCGTCGTGTTTCGGTAACGCTGCAGTTTGTTTCATTTGCTATAGTCTCATTGGTTCCAGTTATTAAGGAACGTATTTCATCGTAGTAATATTTATAATTGTTTGCCTTTGTAGAACATTAAAATGACTTTAGGCCTAATATTTCTTAGGTCAGAAAAAAAGTTTATTCCATTGCTTAGCTTTGTAATCCTTTCTGGAATTTTTGGCCACACCTTTCCTCCAGTAAGCAGCCTCAGGAAAGCTCATTCTATTGCATTCATTGTTTTATCTTTGTAGTCCTTTGTTGTAAATTCTGACCTTAGCTTTTCTGTGGCAACCGTCGTCTGACAATTTTCTGCTGAATCCATTTGTTTGTCTTTCCGTAGTCCTGTGTGGGGACTTTTGGCCTTTTTTTTTCCATTTGGCTTCATTTTTTTTTTTATCTCTGGCAAGCAGCTTTAGAAAATGATTACATTCTTTTGTTGTTTGCTGTAAACCTTTGCTGTGTCATTTGGCTTTACTCTTTCTTTGACAAGCATGTTCAAAAGATGATATGTTGTTGGATTTTTGTTTGTCTTTGTAATCTTTTGTCATACCTTTTGGCTTTATCTTTTCTCTGACAAGCAGCTTCAGACATTTTGTTTTATTCTGTATCTATTTGTTTGTATTTGTTATTTTTCTCAAGGAGTTTGTGCTTTAATCTGTTCTGGCGCATAAATTTAGAAATCTTATTTTCTTCTTTCTTTTTTTCTAGGGCATCAGCATAAACAAAGCACAAACTCAGCCTCCTATGATGAGCTGTGTGACCCAGAAAACAGGAACGTTGTGTGGAAATGTGTTATCTGTGACTGTGCCGATTACAGCTCCACCCACATATGACTTGTTCGGCATCGAACAATCAGCCCGCGCGCATCAGCCCTACAAGTCCGATATTAAGTCTTTTTCTCTCTTCCATACTACCAGATCAAACAGACAAAATAAACAACAAAATCACCCTTAGCAGTTTCTGAACATCAATTGTCAGCCCATTACTGGTAAGGTCCCTGCACTTCAGAATCTTTTTCCCAGCACAAAACCTGACGTTGTCATTGCTACTGAGACCTGGCTGGACGAGGAAGTGAAAAGCAGCGATTTTTTTCCCCTCAAAAAACTATGAAGTTTTTAGAGCGGATCGTAACCGAGATGGAGGAGGAGTGTGCTGATGGCAGTCAGCAAAAGCCTAACCTGCCATGAAGTCCCCGAATTAGTAGTCCCGATGTAACAGCCCATTCTTACCCCCCTCTGGAACTTACCCCGGGGGTAAGTTGGGACTAGCCTGCTTTTACCCCCAGGGTCATTCCAGGACTAGCTGGAATCCCCCCCCCCCCCCAGTTGGAACTGACCCCCCCCCCCCCCCCCCCCCCCCCCCCCCACCCCTCCAAGTCATCTACATTGTACAAGGTACACAGGCACTCGGGAGACACCTAATTAGCTGCAAAAATAGTTAAAATCTTTGATATACATTAAAGTGACCAATGGTCACTGACACTGACCACTGGTTGTCTGCATTGCACAAGGTATACAAACACTCATGAGACACCGATTACCTGTAAAATAGTCGAAATATCTGATTTACGTCATAGTGACCAGTGGTCAGTGGCACTGACTACCAGTCGTCTGCATTGTAAAAAGGTACACAGGTACTCGGGAGACTATAATTAGCTGTGAAAAAGTTAAAATCTCCGATTTACGTCATAATGACCAGTAACCAGTGGCGCTGACCACAAGCAATCTTCATTGTACAAGGTACACAAGCACTCTGGAAACACTAATCAGTTGTTAAATAGTTAAAATCTCCGGTTTATGTCATAACGACCATGGTCAGTGGCTCTGACCACTAGTCACCTGCATTGTACAAGCTAAGGTACACAGATACTCAGGAGACTAAATAACAGTAAAATAGTTAAAAAGAGGCAAACTGGGATGAAGCAACAACGGTACTTGGTCACAACGACACGTGGTCACAACGACATTTTGTCACAACTACGCTTGGTCACATGGCACACTCCGTCACATTGGCATGTAGCCGTCTTTCTTTCCCCACGCATGCACGGGCGTACTCACACGCCCGAATATTGACCCACGCGTGTAAGCCAGCGCGAGAAATGTTAATTCGTATCTGTTAGTGGGCCAGGGTGTGCGTGTATGTGGTGGTGGTGTGTGTGTGTGTGTGTTTGGGGGGGGGGGGGGGGGGGGGCGGTGGGAGTAGGAGGTCCATCTATTGAGAAGAATCTAGAATTACACTTTGTCTAAACCCAACTGACTGTATATAGGAAATGTGAAGGGGGGTGGGGGATGTGCAGGCTAACAATTTTTTTTTTAAAGGCGGGTGTGCGTGTTGGGAAAAGGCAGAGGAAAAACCTGAATAACCGGAGGTAAAAGCAGACTAGCCCAGACTTACCCCGGGGTAAGTTCCAGAGGGGGGGGGGAGAGGGGGGGGGGGGGTAGAACGGACTGTTACACCGGAGTGCGAAATCATCCGGGTTAAAATCAAACTGAAGGGCGCAAGACAGCTCCTCGTCGCATCCTACAACAAACGTGATACCAGCGATGCAGAATGTCAGGATAGATTCGAAATATCTGCCCGACGAGCTGTGGCCACTGGAGCTCATATTGTTATCGGTGGGTATTTCAACTTCCCAGCCATGGACTGGGACAATGTTAGACTGAAGTTCACCTCCAGGTACCCAGTCCTCTACCATAATTTCATAGATACATCCAAGACCTCGGCCTGGAACAGATGGTGACCTTTCCTACAAGAGGAGAAAACACCCTTGATCTGTTCCTCACAAATCACCCCTCACTAGTCCCAAGGGTTGAAAGCATGCCAGGACTCTCAGACCATGACATCCCATACATGGAATTCTTAACTTATGCAGTCCACCAAAAGCAGACCCAACGGTCTGTCCTGCAGTACAACAAGGCTGACTGGCCAAATCTACCGAAAGCTACTAAACAGCTGTCAAACGACATTATGTCAAAGTATAACGACCAAAAGCGACCCAGAGGAAGTCTGGACAGAGCTGAAGGAAACGCTCCACTCGGCTGTCGAGGAACACATCCAAGTCACTACTCCTCGACCAAAGAAACAGCGAGCCATGGGTGGATTACTACACCAAGAAGCTGATCAAGAGGAGAGACAGATTGTATAAAGATGGGAAACAGACTGGAGATGAAAAAAATTCACTCCAAAGTCAGAGTCCTAAAACACCAAGTTCAGCGCAGACTCCGTAGAGCCTACTGGTCCTATACTGATAACCTGATCTCTGACAGCCAAGGAACAAAGCCTGGAACGAAGAAATCATTCTGGACGTACATCAAGTCCCAGGGCAAGGAAACAGCCAGTGCCTCTCCACTGAATGTGGCTGGTAAACTAGCTACAGAACCTAAGGATAAGGTAGAAATACTGAATGCACAGTTTCAGTCAGTATTTAGCAGCAAAACTATCCTGTTCATTGGAGGAATTTGAGTCCTGGACTGGCATGAACCCAGAGCCTGAAGGACCTACATGTGACCACATCCACATCACAGTAGCGGGAGTCAGAAAACTGTTAAAAAGGCCTAGACCTAAGCAAAGCTCCTGGACCAGACGGAATCACCCCTCGCCTCCTGAAGGAAATTGGCGATGAGATTGCCCCAGCTCTAACGCTTCTCTTTCAGTCCTCCATAATACAGGCCAAAGGACTGGAAAAGGGCAAACGTCTCTCCTGTGTTCAAGAAGGGGGTGAACGATACAGGCCTGGAAACTATCGCCTCATCTCCCTCACGAGTACGCGTGCAAACATCCTCGAGCACATTGTAGTAAGCACAATTATGGGATTTGCAGAGGCAAACAACATCCTGCGCGAGGAACAGCATGGCTTTCAGCAAATCAGATCCTGTGAAAGCCAACTGCTGGGGTTTGTGGATGAACTATCCTACAATATGGAAAAGGGGAAACAATCAGACGTCTTAGTGATGGATTTCTCGAAAGCCTTTGACAAAGTCTGCCACTCCCTTCTAATCCACAAGCTCTGACATTACGGGATCAATGGCCAGGTTCACGAATGGATTACGAACTTTCCTGGCAAACCAACAGCAGGAGGTGGTTGCTGATGGAGCTTCTTCAAAGGCCGTCCCAGTAGAGTCAGGAGTCCCCCAGGGATCAGTCCTGGGCCCAGTCCTTTTTCTCCTCTACAGAAATGCCCTCCCTGAACAACTGTCCTCAACAACATGGCACTTTGCAGATGACACTCTCTCTCACAGAATTGTAGCTTCCCCCAAGACCAAAGGAAGCTACAACAGGATCTGGACCATATGGCAGTCTGGGAAACAAAACGGGAAATGTCTTTCCACCCAGATAAGTGTCAAGCCCTCCATGGCTCAAGGAAGAAGAAAGACACACTGACTGGCACATACCATCTCCATGGCCAAAACATCAAAAGAGTCGAAGAGACAAAGTACCAAGGGGTCACCATCTCCCAAGATCTTAGCTGGGACACCCATATCTCTAACATAACTAACATCCATCAACATCAAGGAAACTGCCTACAAAGCCCTAGTTCGATCCACTCTAGAATATGCCTCACCTGTCTGGGACCCTTATACTGCCAAAAATATCGGCAACATGGAAAAAAAGTCTAACGCCATGCAGCTCGATGGGTTGTGAACCGCCACCGTCACACCTCAAGTGTCTATTCCATGCTGACACATCTACAGCGGTCCACTCTAGCAGACAGAAGAGGAGCAGCAAGGCTGACCACCTTCTTCAAATACCATCGTGAAGAGGTCAGCATAAACACCCCTATCAGGCCCACACCAAACACCCCAGCATGGTCTACAAGATAGTCTCACAGGGACAAATATCTCCTCCCTGCTTGTAAAACCAACTACAGGAAGTTTTCCTTCTTTCCGAGGACTGTCAGGGACTGGAACAGCCTGCCTCCTGAGGTTATCTCTTCAACTTCAGTGGAGTCCTTCAAGTCCCAAATTTGACCAAACAGCGCCCTCACCCCACTCCCCTGTCCCCTATCCTCACCACCCCCATCCCACAAGTTCCCCCACTGCCAGTCCTACATATCTATGTTAACAGCCTTGTGGACGCCCCCCCCCCCCCCCCCCCTCTCCCCCAAACCTCCAGTTTTATACACATCAGAACCATCAAAATGACGATGGCGGATGTTTAAACAAAAGAAGAGCTGGTATCAAAGGGAACACCGGAAGACTGCGGAGAGCTTAACAGGGGAGGAGGGGGTTGAGACGGGTCAGAGGCAGAGATGGAAAGCTGATGTAGATCGGTAATTTTGATTGCTGTTTGTAAGACAAAAAGAGAAAGAGAGAGGGTAGAAAGAGGAGAAACAGGGGTTGTAGAGGATGGTGTGGCTGGCAATTGTCACACCACAATGATAGAACTCATCAATTTCACATCACAACCTTGCCCACTAGATGTCACTTCTCCATCTTTTTCGTCAACTCATATGCATGTACATTCTTTTAAAATTGTTATGCTTTCTAGCTCTTGAGGCTGAAAATGTCAGAAGACGTTCATTTCCGAAAACATCACCTTGAAACTGAATGGCACATGTTGTTTTGGTCACCGTTTTCATGATTTATTGCATGGCTTTTTAAAGTCGTTCGCGCAAAAAGAGCTGCCAAAAGGGAGTTAAATCTGTACAACAAACTTACAGAATTCTCAATAATACAGAAAGTGGTCATGTTTGAGTTTAATTTTGTTTTTTAGCAATAGCGAGCATTTCCTTCTGGACTAAGCTGACTGTTTCAATCTGGTCCACCTCATCCACAAACATGATACATTAGCTGAGCGTCTTTTTTTCTAATTCTACATCATACAGTACCTGTCTCTTATTCCCCATATACCCATATACACTACCTCATTCACCACCATCATCATCAATTTGTCTCTGCTTTTATATATATATATATATATATATATATATATATATATATATATATATATATATATATATATATATATATATATATATGGTCATCGTACACCACTTTCATTTTTTAATGAACCAACTGTCTTTATTACGTATATGCTACCTTACTCACTGCCATCGTTCATTAGCTGGCCACCTCTCTCATTCCTGTGATTATCTCCTTCACCACCATTGTACATCAGCTAACTGTTACTTATTCCGACATGTACTACATCATTCACAACAATCATTCATCGACTGCCCATCTCTAAATCCCCTTAGACATTACCTCGTTGACAACAATTATTTATCAGCGGCCCATCTCATATTCCCTCATATATTAATTTATTCACTGCAATCAGTCCTGTCTTATTACCATAATTATGTGCTGCTTCACTTACCACCATTTATCCATTCATTTATTCATTTTACCACTTGACTGAGTTTGTGCACATATCAAGTGTATCCTCTGCCATCTACAGTTTGGTGGCCTTATCTTTTGTTCAGTCTTTTGAGTCTGAGAGTTTGTTTTCTGATAACACCTCACTGTGCCCGCTTCCACCCCACCCCACCTCTCCCCCAACAACACATTCAGAACAATCATCCACCCAAAAGAAAATAATAAACAAACAAACAAACAAACAAACAAACGAGGAGGGAAAATGAACCAGAAGTAATCTGTGAGTCAGACAATTAGACAGAGACACACAGAAACAGATGAACAAAAATAAAACATCTCACCTTCATCCAGCGGAAGAGCAGTCAGGGGAAACAGAAGCAGACAGAAGGTCAACAAGACTCCCAGTTTAGACATCATGAACTGCTATCGATCCTGAAACGGCATGCAGAAAGAGAATATTTAAATAAATCAGTAAGTCCCTGCCAAACTACTTTTTTATTAGTCTGTGTAGCAGTTGCTGTTTCAATGGCAGATGTTGACAGCTATACAATGTCAACATGAACTAAATGACCACCGCTTTCCATCATGTCAGTTTGCTTATCACTGACAAGTTCAAAATTAGTATACGTGTTTGGTAGAGGGAGGGTACGTGGCGTGATTTCATGAACAGGAGAACACACAAGGTGAGCCTTGGCTGATATTACATGATCACGATGGAAGACGTTCATCAAAGGTTGTAGAGGGTTTTGAAGAACACACACACACACACACACACACACACACACACACACACACACACACAATATATATATATATATATATATAGAATTATAAACAAAGCTTGCTCTTATGTCTTAGATTGTAGAAATAGAGAGGTGATAAGCCTTCATATCTGCAGTGGTAGATGATTCTGCCTAACTGACAGTATGTGCTTGAGTGGGTGAATGGGGAATAATAAATGCTTCTCAAAATGAACCTTCAGCAAGTTTATAGTCTCCCAAGCGCGGGAGACAGTCTCAAATGGGGAGGAAGCTCACTAACATATAACTCCTGGTCAGATACCGGTATTTCGAAACCTGATTGTTTCTCCTCAGTGACCGCAGAAAGTGGTAGTTTGACTCCTCTGCCTTTTCAGTTTTAAGAAGAATGCTATACCAGAAAAAGGCTGGTGTGCAATACCATAGTGCAGATATGAAGGCTTTCACCCCTCTATTTCTACAATCTAAGACATAAGAGCAAGCTTTGTTTATAATTCAATATTTCTTGCAGTCATTGCAACACAAAGCTGCTGTGTAAGTTGCTGGAATGGTGCTCGGTACTTATCCTTGGAATTTATATATATATATATATATATATATATATATATATATGTGTGTGTGTGTGTGTGTGTGTGTGTGTGTGTGTGTGTGTACATCTTACATCACAAAAACCAGTCTTAACTCCATTTTGAAAGTTCTGAGAGAGAGAGAGAGAGGAGAGAGAGAGAGAGAGAGAGAGAGAGAGAGAGAGAGAGAGAGAGAAATCTGCAGGCTTTTCTGATTAATGTTTTACAATGCACAACTTGTTTTTCACTGCAATAATGGCAAATATGGACGCCATTGTGTTACAAAATTTCCATGGGACATGTTAAGATGAGCAGCATACTTTTCTATTTCATATCTGGCTTTCAACAACACAATAAATATTTGAACTGATGGTAGACTTTTTTCATACTTACACTTGTAAATATAAGATTTGGCGAGTAGCAGGATTAAGTCAAACGTTCTATCAGAATTAAAATTACAATCACAACCAAACAGGATTATGTTTTCATCAAGCAACAGTTTCATAAATTCACATTTTCTGTTAACCACATTTTGAAACTCTTGCCAAAAGTCTCGTACATGCTGGTAGTGCCAAAATATATGTTGAATGTTTTCCTTTTCTCTCTCACAAAAAGAGCATTTTTCTGACTCTTCAATTCCCATGCTTTGCAAAATAACATTGGTTGCCAATATTCTGTTAATAATTCTCATTTGAAACCATCTTAGCTTTATGTCTTTTATCAGTCGAATTTTGTGAAAAGTTTTAACCCATATAACTTCCTTCTGTAATCTTACATTCCATTTATTGCAAAAACCTGGGTTCTGTTGTGTCCTGATTTAATAAACCATAGTAATGTGAGGCTCCTCTTGAAACTGAACAGATTTCAGTTAATAATTTACTTGTCCTACTTTCTTCACAGTATTTTGTTTCTAGTCCAGTTTCTCTCGAATACTTTTTCACCGCACTAACATAACCATTGTATGTTACAAAATCCGTATTGACACTATATTTATCAAACAAAGGATTGGAAACTCAAAAATTCACTGTTCTCATCCAGAAGATTCTGTATGCAGAATACATCATTTTCAACCCAGTTTTATAAAAGGTGATCTGCCCCCAAATTTTTAAGTTGTGATTACCGAACAAAGGTTCTGAACAGAATTCTTCCGCAGTTTTAACACGAACAATCTTGCCTGTCTCTCTGTAAGCGTCGAGTACATCTCTCCAGAACCTATTTAGTTGATTACTCCGTGGCAGATCGGATCCTAGTTTGTTGATAATTTCTGCTTTTTCATACACCAAAACAAGCACTTTCTTCCATCTGTGTTTACTGGATAAGATTTTACGAATCCAAGTTACTTTTAAAACATTTATATGCTTCTTTATGTTTGGTATTCCGATTCCTCCCTGTTCTATGCTTTTCATAGACGTTTTCCTGTTAATTCTGTCTCTTTTTTGCCCCAAACGAACTTAAATATAAAGTTCTGGATTTCCTCAATTATATAATCCGGTGGGTTTGGTAATAATATCCATAGATGGGTTAGTAGTTTAGAAAGCATCATAGATTTCAGCACTGCTACTCTGCCGAGAGGCGTTATCTGTCTTTTGAGCCAAGTTTTATACAGTGCTGTAATTTCTGCAAACTTTTCTTCAAGATTCATAATTTCGCACCGTTTTAAGTCACATGTAAACCAAATGCCCAAGATTTTAAATTTTGGAGGGTTCCACTTTATATTCAAATATAGCATATACTTAACAGGGGAATTTCGTTTACTACCTAGCCAAACTGCACTTGTTTTTCTGCGTTTAGTATGAGTCCAGACACTCTTCCAAAATAGTCAATAATGCAAATAGATTCCTCAAATGATATTCGATCTCCCTCTAGCAATAGTTCAATATCATCTGCATACTGTGATATCTTGTTTTCATTATCGGCTACTTGAATTCCCTTTATACTTTTATTTTGTCTTATCATATTTGCCAAAATCTCAACACACATTACAAATAAATATGGAGAGATTGGGTCACCTTGACGGCATCCCCTCTCAATAGGGAACCATCCAGCCAATTTCCCATTCATAGACACAGCTGACTTAATATTTGTATAAAATGTTTGTATCCATTGGCAGAAGAAGCTTGGACCAAAGCCGAAGGCATGTAATACCTTAAACATAAAATCATAACTTACACTGTCAAACGCTTTTTCAAAATCCAGGCAAAGAAGTAAACGTGGTTTTTTTTATATCTATATATATACAATCATTAAATTAAGTATGTCATAGATAAGACGAATATTATCTCCCAAATACCTGTTAGGAATAAACCCAGTCTGATCCTCATTGATGATAGAAGGAAGTACATGTTTTAATCGGTTAGCTATACATGTAGATCCTATTTTGTACACAACATTCAAAAGCGAGATGGATCTCCAGTTTTGTTTTTTTTTTATCAGGTCTTTAGGTTTGTCGCCCTTTGGGATACATACAATAATACCTTCTTTTTGTGTTGATGAGAATTCCATTTTATCATAACCATCCCCATTTTCAACAGGATGCAGTAACAAGCATATGTGCAATGCCAGAAAATGAAATGCACATTCTGGTTACTTGTTTTTACTTTTATACAGAATTTGCCTTTAGTAAACGGGAAGAGAAATGGAAAAGCAATGAAAATCGGAAAAAACATTTATCAAATTCTTAACTCTAAGTGGTGTGTTTTACCTTCTTTACAACCATAGAAAACCAGTAATATACTCACAAAATCACCACTCAATCTTTCATTTGAAATGTAGATTAAAAGAAAGAAAAAATATATGCATACATTACAGAAAGGCCCGTGATGTAGTCATTGCAGTATAACAACTCTTTCAGCACAGACCAGCCGCCGTGGCGAAGTGGTTAGCGTCGCGGACTCCCGGCTGGGAGGTCGTGGGTTCGAATCCCATCAGAAGTCATGTGGGTTTTTCTGCCCCGATCGGCTCCTACCCAGAGTTGAGTTTGCTGAACACTGCAGGTGCCTGTATCTCTCGGGCCTGGTTGACGCCGGGATATATTATGAAAGGAAGCGTAGAGTACAGCCCTGTCATGTAGTCTCAGACCGAAATGGAAATCCGTAGCATCATCTAATCATCATTCATCATCATCGATCAGCATTAAAAAAAAAAAAGTCTCAAATTCTGTGGCCCTTCATGCCCTGCTCTCATGGTGACCTCAGTTTCGATGTCTCTCCTCCACGTCTGTGGCCTTGGTTTGTTCCGTCGGGGTCACCGGTATCGGCGAGTCCATGGGGGCTGTCGTTGGACGGACGTGGTGGCGCCCTCCGGAGGGGGAGAGCTCACTCACGCCGGCTCCGCGACTAAGCAATTATTGTCGTCAGTAGGGGGCTTAGTAGGTGGTGTCCTGCGTATGTTAGATCAGAACAGGCGCCACTGAACACCACTGAAGTGACTCGGCAGGCAGTGCAGTGTCTCCCCCGGTGGGTTGCCTCTTGACGACTTGACATTGACTGCTGTGGATTGCCGGTGCGGGGGCTGCGGCGGGGCCGACCGGGCTGTGCTGTGGACAGGGGTCGGAATGAGCGGCGTGGGTTGCACTGCGCACACAACAGCTCTGAATTCACTTCAATCAGGTGGTTGAGGATAGATTATTTCAAGTTAGTCATACGTTATCCTGGTATGCACGGTACACTCTGATTTTTGGACTGGTAGAGACAGAACGTGGATATCTTCCCGCTTGAATCCAGGCACACGCCCTGGCAGGCTCACCCCTGGCCATTTGCAAAGTTGTGGATCAACCACACGACACTACCGATGTCCTCAAATGTTAGTGCTCTCTTGTTATTTTGGCGACCTCCTGCCATGCTTTGAGGAAGCATCAACCCATTCAACTGGTAGCGTTTGGATAGGTATGACAGCTTGTCCTGGCTGATGCTGTTTTGACAGAAAAAAAATTCTATTTAAAACAAATGCAGTCACACATGTTTCCAGGTTCAAATTATTTCTTTAAGAGACAAGGGTTAGATGAGATAGGACTAATATGTATTATCTACCAACCCTGGAAAAAAAAAAACCCACTAATTATCATTACATAAATGTCCATTAACCAAGTTACATTGTAGCACCTCCCAAAATGCCACTCTAACTACACCTTCTGCACACAAATGGCAGTGAAAGTGGCAAAAGTATAAACACATGAAAGTGGCACATTGCGTAATGCACATTTTGTTGATGATGCCCTATGTAAGCAACTTTCAAGGAAAGTTAGATTTTGTAATTTTTGGGGGGTTTGTTTTGCTTATACTGATGTATAGATATATAGATATATACTTTTGTCCTTTTTATCGCAAGAAGCTCACAGCATTTTCCTCTTAACATATAGTGCTTTAACCTAAGGTGAATGACACACATTTGTGACAGTGTGACACATGGTAAACTTTTATTCCTTATAAACAGTTTTGTTATTGTGACCATACAGAAGAGCAATATAGTATCCCAGAGTAGATTTCTTTTTTTCTAGAATATGATCAATGACTTGTGATTGATTGTCATGAAAAAAACGAAAAAGCTCTACATACCTAAGCAGGTAGAGAAAGACATCTTTGCAGACTGGAGCGGACTCGCTGTCTGTCGTTCTTCTCTTTCCCATCTGCTGCAGGAAGTTTTGGAGTCAGTCTGCATGCATGCAGTGAGAATGCTCAGAATCAATCCGTTTTTCTCTCTCATGTGAAAAAAAACACATCAATCTGTCATTGAATGGTTGGGACACTGGTACAAGTACTCAGATAAGCTGTAATATTGTTATTGTGAAAATGTCGTGAGTGTGAAAGTTTCAACTTCCATTGCGAGCTAATAAAGGTTGTTACACCATGCAGGAATTAAAAAGAGTAAAACCAAAGTGTTGGATTCATTTCATATTATTTGAATTGTTTCTCCTAAAAACTTGTAATGCAAACACGTACAAGCTCAAACGGCAACAAGAAACTGTTATTCTGTATCGTTGCAATTAAACTCTTGTCATTACTGGGGTATAATGATGGGTAAAAACCACAGAAACAACAATGTGTGCATGCACACCCCCCTCAGAGGCAGTGCAACCCACGCCGCTCATTCCGACACCCCGTCCCCAGCCACAGCCCGGTCATCCCTGCCCCAGCCCCAGCATCGGCAATCCACAGGGAGCAGTCAATGTCAAGTCGTCAAGAGGCAACCCACCGGAGGAGGACACTGCACTGCTGCCGAATCACTTCGGTGGTGTTCAGTGGCGCCTGTTCTGATCTAACATACACAGGACACCACCTACTAAGCCCCTACTGACGACAATAATTGCTTAGTCGCGGAAGCCGGCGTGAGTGAGCTCTCCCTCCGGAGGGCGCCACCACGTCCGTCCAACGACAGCCCCCATGGACTCGCCGATACCGGTGAACCCGACAGAACCAAACCAAGGCCACAGACATGGAGAGGACATCGAAACTGAGGTCACCATGAAAGAGCAGGGCATGAAGGGCCACAGAATTTGAGACTTTTTTTTTTTATGCTGATCGATGAGAATGAGGATGATTAAGATGATGCTACGGATTTCCATTTCAGTCTGAGACTGAACCCACGACCTCCCAGCCAGGAGTCCACAACGCTAACCACTTCGCCACGGCGGCCGGTGATGGGCTACTCTTATTATATTCAAGCCTTTGTCTGACAGCAAGCACACACACACACACACACACACACACACACACACAGACGCATGCGCATGCATGCACGCTCACGCACTCTCTCTCTCTCTCTCTCTCTCTCTCTCTCTCTCTCTCTCTCTCACACACACACACACACACACACACACTATCTCCAAATCACACACATAGAGAAAGAGAGATAGCACTGTTTGGTCATCTTACATAAAATGATAACCACAGCTACACACTAGTATAAAAATTCGAGAAGTTTAAAACTAAAAGCAGTAAAACAAACAGTATTTTAAGATGATTGTGTACACAAACTAGATCTTCAAACACAAAAGAAACGTCCGAATAAAGAGAGAGAGAGAGAGAGAGAGGCGAGAGAGGAGAGAGAGAGAGAGAGGGGGAGGGAGGGAGGGAGGAGGGAGGGGAGAAGAGAGAGAGGACGGAAGCAGAGGGCGAGGGGTGGGGGATATTGTGAGCAATCAAATCATGCTTAAAAAAAACGATATAACCAATCTAAAATGATAATCAATCTTTGTTATTTACCTCGCTTCAAATCAGGTATGGAGAGCTGGAATCAGTGCCAGTCAATACCCGATCTCTTCAGTGGTGAACCGTGTGATGCAGCCTTGTCTTGCGTGTCAATAGGGTGTGGTATCCTGATTGTTTGTGTACTTTCTTGTCGGCATCAAGCCACTGTTTACCTTGGCCAGTTGAATACACTCGAGCCCTGGCGAACATTCTCTATCATAACAGAGTTGCATGTACATCGCATGGAAAAAATAGCACACAGCCTCTAACTTTTTCGACATGGGACGAGTGACTGTGTCGCGATCTTCTCCACTCCTCGACTGGTGTGGCACTCTCCACGTCACAGTTTGAATCGGATATTTCTTCATCATCAGACAGGTTTTCTTCGGATTCCCAGAGTCAAAAAATGAAATACTGCCCGTGATGAGGATCACTTTCAACTCTTGTGGTGCGGCAAACAGGTGTAAATTTCCTGATTTACTAGAATTCAGCAAAAATTTGGTTGCTGGAAGTGATCGCCGTGACAAAGCTTTGAACTTTTCTCAGTCAAGAACCGCATCTCAGGAAGCACCATTTTTAGCGAGCAAGATTGCAGTCTTGACCGGGTGCTCGGCCAATAGGTATATGTAACTCGATTCGCCAGAATTCTCGTTTGCGGCAAGGGTAGAAACCGTTTTTTGGCCATCTGATTTGGTTTGAAAATTGAGGTCTCATATACGTAAAATTAGGCCCTATTTTTGCACGACGTGTGACTTCTGTTAAGGTCCGCTTTATCGCAGCAATATGCTGGATTAGGCCATGTGACATTATCATGAGCCACCCCAGTTTCAGTGAGCCAGTGCTGTTAGTACCAACATAGCGCACTTTATAAGTATTCACGTGCGCCTCGCGCTCTCCTCCGGCGGGACGCCATTGTCGCATCCCCCACGGGACTTGCTGGAGCTTGTGTTGGATGGCATTAAGATTCATACATTCTTCCAACGCAAAGCAGATAAGTAAAGGTTGTTGAATTGATTTGTGCTGCCGTTTTATTTAATCGTTTGTGTAACGTTCACGTATGTCAGAGGTCGTCATACAAATGTGTTAATTTTCCTCAATGTAACACACATATGATAGGGACTTTATGTTTGGTGACACCATTCCATTGAATACAGGATAATTTCCTTCACCTGGCTTTTATTTTTTGTGCTCAGCCTTGTTCTATCAAAAATATATTTACATTTGTGTGCATCTTTTACAAAGAAGTCGATATAGTATGACTTAAAACAAGGCGGAATCACACATAATTATCAAATTTTAATCAACCATAAACAGAATAAGCTAGAAAAAATGTTTAGCTTGTAATTGCAACGGTTGCTACATTCATCACATGGATTGTGTGTTCTTGTTACTACGGTACATGATATCACAATTATGTCGTGATTCATATTTTTTCTGGGCACCACAGTGCAGTGTTTCGATGTTTACATACTCTCTGAAACTGATGTACACGACCAAAAAAGAAGGGAGATTAATGAATTGTAATGGGGGTACGTTTGGTGGATTATCTGAAGAAAAGAATCCTTCGGCGAGATTATACCACTGCTTGTTGTAGGAGGAGACTAACTTTGTGTACCACCAAAAGGAAACCAAACGTATCTATCAAAACAGTAAATGACGGATGTAACAAAGAATAAACACACCCATCACACGCCAGCAACACCCACACACCACGGAGCTACATCACACACACACACACGTCGGACTAATGCTGAGCACTGTTCAGATCCAACTTTTTATTTTCGTTTTCTGGCTGATCCTTGTGCAAGTAATTTCTTTGTTTTAATATGTAGTTGTACCACACGTAAATACAACTACGACTAGGCTTTGTATTGTACATTTATCTTCTTCGTTGCTGCTTACGACTAATTGAAACAACCGCCCAGATATGCAATCATTCATTCTTTTTTTTTGTCTAGTTTGTCTATGATTTTCGATCCAAGAGCAGTTTGAAGCTTTTTTTTCGTATCTTCTGATCTCCGGGCTTATTTTCAGCGCACGCATCGCTCCCAGCCGGTTGTACGCTGTGAGGTTACAATTATTTTTTTTGTTTTGTTTTTGTTTTCATCTCTATTCTTTATTTTCTATGCCTCTTTGTGTGCTGTTATCCTTACGATTGTTGATACTTAGGAATTGTTTTCATATTGCGCCCTAGCCTGCGAGTATTGTTTATGGACTCTTTTGTTAGTTTTTTGTTGGATTGCAATGTGTTTGTTGTATTGTCTACTTCTGCCCCCAATAACTAGGGTGGCTGTTATACATTTATGCAATTATACAAATAACGTACATTGTTCGACTGCACG